>JAVDPK010016772.1:0-16382 GCA_034780415.1 Cichlasoma orientale
ACATCTTACATGAATAACATGTTCATTTTCTTTATTCATAATCAATTTTGGGTAAAATACTAACATGTTTAATCATTAATCACACACACACACACACACAAAAACTTCATCACCCAACCCGCGTTCTCTACCGATGTCCGTAAGTTGCGCTCGCGGTATTCAGCATTTGTTTATTGTTGAAAACCATTTAAAAATCATAAAGTTAACAACTGAATGTAAAGAAATAAGTGCTTTGACTTTATGTCTCAAGTGTTTATGTATTGCATTGAAGAGATCCAGCAGTGTGCAAAAGTGCTTGAACCACCCCTTATTTCTTTATATTTTATATTTTGCTAGATAAATAGGAAATTCAGTATATAAGGCAAAGGCAGAGTGTATACATTTAACAGGCTTGAAGGTCAATATTTGCAGGTCAGATGGTATCGGTATTACTTTTCTGCTTTCATAATTCAATCTATTTTGACAAGATCTCCAACTCTACTGACTGAAATGCAGCCCCAAACCATGACAGAGCCTCCACCATGTTGTACCACTCTCCTGACCTCTGTACACACTGATAACAGTTTGAATTTTGGATTCATAACTCCACCAGACCTGTTGCCACAGATTTTCAGTCCAGTTCGTGTGTAATTTGACATACCTCAGTCTTTTCTCCCGTTTCTCCCCTCCTTGTCCAGTTTCCTCAGATTTTATTTAAGGACACACTGCACACCATGCTAAGATATGCCATGTTTTTGGCTCTTTGGGAATCATCTTGTTGGTGCCAAAATACTATGTTATACCTTTCAAATTGTATTATCTTTGGCATTTTTCAGAGATTCAACTAAAGAAATGTAAAAAAATATGTTCTGTTGTGACCAAAGATGCAATTAAAATTTATAACACTAAAATGTTCTTTTCTAAATTGTTGTTAGATGTAGACACAACACTGATTCATCCCTGGAGTTTGGTTCCTTTTTTATATTTGAATGATTCATAGGTCACTGACTTAACAAACAAAAAACATTTGCTGAAACGTCATGATAAAGCAGTCAGTGTTCAAAGAAAAACTTTGAAAGACCTTCAGAAAGCCTGGAGAACTATTGCTCAAGACCACTGGGAAAAAAAACCAAAAAAAAGAATGTCTGGTCCTTGAAAACAAAATATAAAGAAAAGAGGGATTTCTCAAGACTCTTACAGTGCCTGCACAGTATTGTACAGGGTTCTAGCTAGCATCCGGCGCTGCACCTTGCTTTGGTACCGGTGCGCCGGGCGTAGAATTTCCACTGTTAGCTACCAGAACAGATCACTATCGTCACAGTTAGCTAGCGGCATGGCCATTCCTTCTAAGAGGCTCGCTGCTGATTTCATACTCAGGAACTCATTTAAGAACTGCCAAATCTGTCTATCTATGCCCCCTTGTGTCATAACCCCTGCTTTAAACCAGGCCTGTTGGATCCTGTCTTCGGGCTCTGGTCGGGTAGGGGCCTCTCATCTCTCAAGGACCTCTTTATTGATAAACAGTTTCTGTCATTCCCACAGCTGCAATCTAAATTTGATTTGACCCCAAATCATTGTTTTCGTTATCTGCAGGTTAGGAGCTTTGCAAAGTTCAAATCAGCTTCTAATGCAACATATTTTCTATGATCTCCTTATTAAACCTCCCACTTACAGACATCTTGTTTCACAGTTTGTGAATGTTTTCACTGCAGCTACATCATCCCTTCATATTAGAGCTGCATGGGCCAAAGATATGGGGGTTTCAATCTGTGCTGCACTCTGGGATCGTATTTTGATAGGAATAAAAGATTTCTCTATTAACGCCAGGCTGCAGCTAATCCAGTTTAAAGTGGTACATCGCCTGCACTATTCTAAAGTACGGTTAAGTAAAATATTCCCGAATCTTTCAAGTGTCTGTGACAGGTGTGGGTACTCTAATGCCACCCCGGGACATCAGTTTTGGCACTGCCATTATCTAACAGCTTTCTGCTCTGATATTTTCTCTCTCTATCGAGCTGCGTACAGACTGCAGCTAACTTCAGACTGTCTCATTGCCATCTTTGGGGTAGCCGACTCTTGCCCTGCCCTCCCTTTGCCCGCGCGACAGGCTCTCTCATTTGGGATGGTTGTAACTAAACGTGTCATTCTCACAGAGTGGAAATCTGCCTCACCTCCCTCTTTTAAGTGCCGGCTGAATAATATGGTTTCCTGCTTACACCTCGAAAAAATACGCTACACTCTCAGTAAAAATGTTCCCAGATTTGTTAGGATTTGGGGGCCATTCCTTGAGCATATGAGTGTAAGTCACAAGTAGTGTCTGCCTTACTTCAGTCCAGTAGCCCCGTCCTATCACTGCCTGACTGCTGTTGGGGCTTGACCTACCCGTCAGTGTACATGTAAGTTGACCAAACCATTCCCTGATACGTTCACACTCCTAAGAGACTGATGTGTAGCTGATTTTTTTCCCCTTTTGTTTTGTTTTATCTATTTATTTACTTGTTTATTATTTTCTTTTGTTAATTTATTTCCCCTTCTCTAGTTCTCTATTTTTTTCCCTCACTTTGTTGATTCTTCATTTTGGGGTGGGTGGGTTGGGGTGTTACTTTTCTCTTTGTTTCCTATTTGTTTTTTGGACTGTGTTTATCCTTTTTGCAATATTACTCACAGTTGGGCAGTTGGAGTTTACTGCTGTTACTGTTGCATGGACTCATCAATGGATGAATAGGAGGAAGGAAGTCCTAGCGCTGTAAACATCCATCTATACTGACTGCTCTTAACTGACTCGGATCAACATGGTGTTTGCAAATATTCTGAACACTGCTGCTCTGTTGACAATAATTTGTTGTTAAAACAATAAATAAATATAAATGAGCTAGCGGTGAGGCCATTAGCCCTAGAAAGCGGTCATTCAGTACCAAGGGGGACACCAAGGCTGAGATTTACTTTCTTGTAATACTATTTTGTACCACAAGATGGTACAATCTTATTTAACCAGGTAAGTTGCTAACAGCACATTGTCGCAGATCCAAAAACATTTTGATACACCCACGCTGTGAAGGTATTAGTTAAACCTTGAAGAGGGGAACTGCAAAAACTAGCTTTAAAAATGAAATAGTGATATTTAAAATTATTTTGTCATTTTTATTTCTGCATGATCTTATAAATGTCATGGTTACAAACTCTGTCACCACTTCCTTGAACTTCTATTCAGTGCTAAATTTGCAAAAAAAAAAGACACAATAAAGCTTGTGAACATTTACTGAGCATTATTCCCATTGTTTACACATTTTGGACACTGTGATAATATTGTTGTGATCTGTTTTTGCTTCTTTTTTTTATATCAACACTGCCCTGTATAGATTTTTTTGTGGAATTTTTAGCTTTAGCAACATTTTCCTCTTGGTTTACATTGTAATTGTAATAATCCTAGAAGCTAGGAATTACTGTGGCCAGTGTGATTGGCCATTATCATTACCTGCCATCAATATATTCATCGTCCTCATTATAATACCCTGTCATTATAATAGCCTATTCATCAGAACTGGAAATTATCCAGTCACATTATCAGCATCCGGTAGCAGCAATGATAATTGCTGTCAGTGTCCAATTACATCCAATCCCAATCATTATTGTTGTCAACAGGGATGAAACAAGACCCTAAAAATTCCAGGGTCAACACAACTGGGAGTCGGTTGAGGTATGCATTCAAAGCAAGATGAACTCTTTCATAACACAATTCTATTGAGCTCACATTTTTCTGATTGTCATTAATGTTAGTATGAACCACGGTTAAGATTAAACCACTCGCTGCAACTCACAGGTGGAAAACAGTAATAATAAAATTATACAATCTGATCAGAAGTATCAAAAGCATACTTCGCTGACTTAATAACAAGAATGCTATTTTCCTCCTTTCACAGAAAGCGAACAATCGTCCCTGAACGTGCAGGGACGGGATTTTTTTTTGGTGACAGCAAAAAAAAAGGATTTTCTTTTTTCTATCTTCTTTTTTTTAATTTTCTTTTTTAAATTTTTATAATACAGTACAGAGAACTGCTATGATGTATGATATGGAGATGGTGGCACTAACAAAAAGAGAGGAGGCAGAACAGGCTGCAAAGTTGAAGATGCTGAGACTTTTTGTTGGCATTGACCACAAGGGACAAGATTAGAAATGAATATATCAGAGGGAGATTTCAGGTTGAGCAGTTTGAGTGGAGAAAAAGAGGAAAAGATTCATCGATGCAGTGAAGGAGGACATCAGATGATCGGCTGTGTTGACCCCTAAAGAAACCCTAAAGGGAGCCAAAAATACTGGATTAAAAAGTAGATCTCCAACACTGTTTTAGGCATGTCAGGGAAGCCGACTGTTTAATATAGACATTACCTAAAATAATATGTGTGTTCTGTTGTGCTGAGTTGTTCTTTGTTTGTTTCACTGTGTTTACAATTTAGTGGCTCAATTTGTGTGTTGGCTTAAGTTAATTTTTCAAAGCTGTGACACCATGAGTGCAGTGGGTTGCTGGGCTGTCATGTTAAGAAGCACAGTGTGCAGAGTGAAGGTTTGCTAATTGTAAAATGTAAATTCACGAAGGTGAACCTTGCTCATGCTTATCGCGAATGGCCCACTGAAGGACGTAAATATTTAATGAAAGGCAATGAAAGAACATTTTTTACATATTTATCGTCTTTTTCCCTAAAACACAGTGAACATGTCCTGAACCTTGGCATTATTTTGGACAGTGACCTCAGTTTTAATAATCATATTAATAAGGTCACCAGGACTGCTTTCTAGCACTTATAAATATACAAATCATATACTGTAATGTTTTATTTACAAGATTATCCAGATCATCAATAGGGCGAGTTCAGCTTGTTCAGCATTCAGAGTCCTGACACGTACACGGAAATTTGAACATATTACCCCAATAATGAAGTCACTTCATTGGTTCCCAGTTCAACACAGAATTATCTTTAAAATCATTTGATTAGTTCATAAAGTACTCCGTTTTTTGTACCCCCAATACATCTCTGACCTGCACAGCGTGTAACCCAGTTAGACCTCAGTGAGATCATCAGGAGCAGAGCTTTGGCGCTCTCCGTTACTGTGGTCCTGGAACAAGCTGCCCACTGACCTGAGATCAGTTTGAACTGTGTCTACACTTAAAAATCAAACTTAAACCTTTTTTATGGAGAGTGTGTGTGTGTGTGTGTGTGTGTGTGTGTGTGTGTGTGTGTGTGTGTGTGTGTGTGTGTGTGTGTGTGTGTGTAAACTTCTCTTTACAGTTTGTTTTGTTGTTTTTATTGCTTTAAGGCACAGTAGACCTACACAGGTTTTTATGTTGTTATCTTTCATGTTAAGTGCATGCCATTTATGTGTAATGAAACGTGCTATATAAATAAAATTGCCATTTCAATTTTAATTAAATTCACAACATGGAGCAACGTGCTGAAAATATCTGAGTTGCTTTAATAACCTCATATATTTATTTTGTGATCTGTGGATTCTTTTTGTCTGATTTAATTAAGACTACATTAAGACTGGTTGATATGATTAAGGGTGTATGTGGCAGATTATTCAAATATTTGTATTTTGGAAACATTTGACTTTAAAGTTCATTAACTTAAAAACTAAGCCACTCAGTTCCTCTCTTTTCTTTGGCTCTGTCAGCATTTGGGGTTCGCCATGCAGAGCAGGATTTTTATAGCAGTAAAGCAGTTGTGAATTAGTGCATGGCTGCAAATATGACCTGATTTGGCATTTTAATAATGTGAATTTTTAATGCGATTAATATTTCAGTCCAGCTGATTTAGTGGGTCAGCTGCATTTAGATGTGCACTCGATTGTTTGTTTAACACAGCTGACAAATTAATCGTCATTTTTCCCGATCATTGTGATTTCTGCCCTCACTATCATCATGTCCAGATGAAACATAGTAAACCTTCTTGCTTCTATTTCAGGGAATTTCGTGCAGCACAAAACGGAAAACTTTTTGTGACATGTCAAATATGGATATTATTTAGCCCTCGAAGGTGCTTTTGATGTAGTAAAGACGAGTTTACACCCACCTGCTATGACCGCTGGATTGCTCTGCCCGCCCTCTGCCTTCACCCACAGCTCCAGGCTGAAAGTGGCCCTCGGAAGCTCCACTCCTGCCGGCAGCTTCACCTTTAGTTGTTCCCGACGCCCGCTGAAGTACAGGGCGGTCATCCAGGACGGGGGCACTCTCGGTACGGGGCTTCCCCAGGTGCCTGCGGGAAGGCTCGCAAGCCGCTCTGCCTCCTCTACCTCATCGGGGTAGTCCTCCGTAACGTTTTCAGGGGTAGCTGTCGAGGACTGGTGGTCTCCATCTCCCTGATGCAGCCTTTGGAGGACTTGGAGCCCCCTGGAATCTGTGGAGCTGACTAAGGCAACTTTCTCCCAGCTGGAGTTGCCCTCTTCTTCGTAGCGAAACGTCCCGTGGAGGCTGCGGCTGGACCTGATGCGGGGTGCGCGTGGGGCGCGCGAGGAAGAGACGCTCTGCCCGGCGCCTTTGAGCACAGACATCCCGGGTTGCTGCGAGTCGACTGGACCGGCATCATTTTGCTCCCTCTTGTCGTTCCTGTCCGACCTAACATATTCACCCCCCTCTCTCGTCGCCTCATTCTCGGTGTCACCCCAGCCTCCCTTCTCCTCCCCCGCCGGAGCGAACCCCCTCGCCCCGGTGTCAAACCCGCACCCTCCTGCACAAACCGCAGGAGCGCTCTTGACAGTGTACAGCTCTCTCCGGCTCATGTGCGACCTCGGACGGGCCACTGGAGGGCGGTGTTGGGACGGGGAGAGGGAGCTGGGCTGCCGCCGGGACCTCCACACGCCGGAGACGGTGCAGGGTTCACCTGCCAGCCTGGAGAGCTCACGGTCAGCCTGCCGGGCCAAGGCGCGTTTGTAGAGGCTCAGCGCATCGGAGCGAAGCAGCCACGTGTTGATGATGAAGACGAGGAAGACAGCCAGTAGTCTGATCAACAACATTTCTCACGTTTAAGTGTTTGGCCGAGTTTGTTGGAATAAAGGTGAGGGGAAAAGATTTCAGCCTTTTCCACGTCAACAAGATATCTCTCACCAGGCTGATGTTAGATGATGGCAGAGAAATCTGCGCGCATTTCCACAGCAATGCTGTTTTTTGGAATTGCAATTAACCTACTTAAACAAATCAAGGGCGTAATCAGACACAAGCACAAATCAGTGCATCACAAAGAGGTCAGATAAAAAAAAGATATAACACTTAAAGTTTCTCACATAGACTTGAGGATTTTTAGAAGCTATGTGTTTCAATAGGCGTTGATTGCTGCCAAAGAATCACAGTAAATATTTAAAGTTTTTGCCAAGTGACCCTAAATATTTTCTTGACACACTCCTGCACTTTGCGCGGACATTTAGAGGAGACGCGTTGCCCGCATTATATCTGCAGCCTCTGACACTTTATTATATAGAGAAAAAGAAAACACGCCGATCTCGACCAGCCTTTCACGAAGCCCACGAGGTGAAGAAGCACCAGTCTGATTTCATTTATTAAAAATAATTATCTGCACAAATGTTTTTTTTTATGACTAAGTAGAATATGGGTGCAGCGGCGGATTTATTTAAATAATCTGAAATCCGGTTTCACTCTTTCCACAAGACCTGCTGTTTCTTTTTACCTGACCATTGAGCATCAGTTAGTGCGTCCTGTTCCAAAAATATGACCGCAAGGTGGATCGGAGTAAGCACTCCACGAGGAAAAAATGAAGCGCAGTGCAAAGTGCCGGCCCTAAAATTGCAAAGCTCTACTTGTTGAGCTTCCCTATAAATTCTTTAAGAGGACGGATATATTAGTCCGATCAATCAGAGTTCGGCATCTGCGCTTGAGCTCCTCTTTTCGTTGCGCGCCTCTGTGCGCTCTTTGCTGCTGCTGCTCTCCACCGGTTTATGCAGTTGTAGTAATATCCTCCTCCATTCACTCCTTCACCTCTCTCTCTCTCTCTCTCTCTCTCTCTTTCTCTCTCTCTCGCTCTCATTCTCCCGAGTCCAAAGGTTTTTTGGTTTTTTTTGGTTTTTTTTTTTATCAGGGAGCCCCTACCCGCCCTGACATCACCGGTAGGGGAAGTGTGGTGGTGGTGGTAATGGAGGAGGAGGGGGAGGCGTCCTACTCCGCTCCCTCACACTTGAGTTTTACAAGGGAAATCCTCTCCTCTCCTCTCTCTCCTGGCCAGTGCTGCTGCTGTACTGTGCATCCCTCTGATCCAGAGTTCAGACAGGAAAAAAGCTGTAAAGTTTATTTATACATTTATTATTCTTGTCCTGACCTCATCCAGCCACCCATCCATCCATCATCACCAGTGGTGGAAGAAGTATCCTGGCCCTTTTACTTCAGTAAAGGCTACACGACTGTTAAAAAAAATATTGGGTTGCAAAACATGCATCCAAACTCGTATTAACAGCAGATACAGTGGTGAAATATATATTTCATACTTTTTGATCCACTGCATTTGTTTGGCATCAGGTGCTTTGCAGATTTAGAGTAACGGGTGCACAGAAGTGCCCTTTAATGTCAGGTCCATGTTGATTTAGAGTTTTTCATCACAGCATTGCATTAACCCTCTAAGGTCTATTTCATCATTGTTGATAACCCTAACTCTGCCCTAACCCCATATTTTGGAGACTTAGAACTGAGCGTGTTAAAGTACCTGAATTCTTCCTCCAACTCTGGCAAAATATTGAAAAAAATGTGTAAGTATGTCTCTAATATGAGAGACAAAAGTAGAAGTGGTTATGGGGAAAATGGTCCTATGTGGTGGGAGCCATGAAATGCTGCTTACACATGTGGCAGCATGAATGTAGCCGTACAAGTAATAAACTAATATTACATAATGAATATTTACATAATCAGATTTACGCAATGAATCGCAGTGTACTCTGTCATCAAACTGAGTAGAAGATACATGCTCAGTTTGAACTGCAGCATCATATAAGCTGGATTGAGACTTCCTGCTGCTGTCAATGTCTTCTTAACGGGACTCTCTAACCTGGCAGTGGATGAATGATGGTGGAGGTGGCTGAGATGGGGAAGGAGAGGTGTTTTCTCCCGCTAACAAAAGTGTGTCTGATCCCTCCCTCCCTCACTCTCTTTCTTCCTCTCGTTCTCTCGCTCGCACACATACCCCTGAGTGAAATAGGTGAAGTTTGAGGAACCCTCTCTTTCCCTTTTCCTTTTACCCTCCCTCCCTCCTCCTCTCCCTGCCTATTCTCTTGCAACCTCACTCACACTATGGCTCTCTTCAGCGGTGCAACACAGACAGGCACAACATCTGTCTCGCACGTGAAAAAGTCCCTTTTTTTTCTATCGTCCAAATATGTTATCTGCTCCGTGCTGAACTCTTGTGCTCCTGTGGACCGAGGCTGGGAAAAGAGGGAGTTGAAGCACTGAGTGAGCGGAAGAAAGAAAATCAAGGTGGAGGATGGAGAAATAATTTACACCGATATGTTTTTAGGTGATATCTAGTGAAGAAATTATAATAAAAACCATCTGCTTACATTCAGACACACACCTGCACAGAGAAACGTTTGCATACGCAACCACACATTTACAACAGAATGATCTGAACACATTTTAATACTATTTTAATGCAAAAAAAATTAATAAAATGACATAAATTACTGAAGTTGCACCTGATTTTTCTGCAGTTGTCCTCTGAAGAAGGGATGCAGCTGAAACCTTTAGTTGTCAATGATTTCTTTCAAGCTCAGTATCCATACTGTGTTTTTGTTGCTGTTTTGTGATAAACGATCCTGCACGTTTGTGCGTTTCGAGCAGAGATTACGTCCATTAATCAGAACAGGAGAAATGCTGCTATTTTTTTGCATTTCATTCCGGCACAGGCAGCAGAAGAGGTGACTCGCAGTTTAAGAGAATCTCCCTCCAGTTTTTAACCCCACAGTGAGTTCTGCACACGTTCCAAAAATTTTCATGTCGTAAAAACAAAAGAAAAGATTTAAATTGTTGCAGAGCTCCTTAAATTCTTCATTCTTTGCCTCGCCAACTCGGAAGCTTATCATACATGGATGAATATTTCAAGCCATGATGAATACCTTGCAAATGGGAAAATAGCTTTTGGCATCTCGTGCAGACGTTCTAACTCAAAAGACAGGTGTACTCGCTGCGATGCTTCCAGAAGCTGCAAACAAAATCTATACTGATCGATAAAAAACACTACGAAACGATATCCCGCTGGCTCCGCTCCCTGATTCTAAAGCTTTGAGACTGCGCACTGCGCTGCTGATTTGCGTTGTTATTTTTTGTGAACATGAGCTGAAGATGTTCATTAATTCATTATTTAACTTTTAAGTGGTAATTCAATCTGAATGAGCAAACAGGCTCCTATAGGCCACTTTTGTTGTTCCACACCTTCTAAAGCGTCGCCCCTTCTTCTCCTCCAGACCCTGCTATTTTTTTGTCAGGCTCAATTTGCAAACAGGGCCCTGGCTCGAGGTTGGACATGGAAATGGAGGAGGAGGAGGCCACCGGTAGTTATGGCAGGGGCCCCTGAAGGGGCAAAAAACGGTTCCTAAAGAGTGGGAGGCAGGAATTCCACAAACCCAGCCTGCCTGCTAAACATTCAGCTTTTTCTGCTGCAGAAGTGCCCTTTGAAATCCAGCTGCAACTGCATTTGGAAGGGGGGGTTGGGGGGGGTGAGTTTGCAACAAAAACGGAGGATGAAGGAGAAGAGGCACAAGAGAAAGAGAGGACGAGAGCGATAGAAGGGTGTGGGGTGTCTGGTAGAGCGTCTGAATGGGCGTGCTCCTCCGGGGCCTCACCCCCCACTGTAAGGAACCTCCACAGATTATCCTTCATCTGAGCTTGTCCGTCTTGACCCCAACAACCCTGAGGCCAGCTCTGTGTCTTCCACTCTCTCTCCCTTTTACACACACACACACACACACACTTTTCCTCACTCTTTCACTCATTAGTTTCTCCTCACACCCTCATTGTTTCCTCCGCAGCCCTCACTCTTTCTCTCTCACCTCTCTGTCCCTCACTAACATCCAACGCTGACCCTCCACCATACACACACACACACACACACACACACACACACACTCCCCCAGACCCACACCATACATACACACACACACACAATCTGGATCCTCATGCAAAAAAAAAAAAAAAAACGGGGGGGACCCAATGGGAGAAAATCCAGGCTGATGTGCCGGACAAATGAGAAGGGGGAAGAAAGAAGAAAAGGGTGCTTTTCACCACCGCTGGTGTAAAATAGAAGTGGGGCAGGGAGATGGGCAGAGGGGGAGGGCAAATGAAACACGGTGTATGTACAGTGCTGCAGGTGTTTCGCTCCAAGGATTCAGCCGGCTGTTCAAAGTGTGCAGCATTTAGGGTGTTCAAATCATGAGAAGCATTTGTTTCATTGTGTGGAAGCTGCACACCTTTATCACCCTTTTTTCTATTTATCTGCACTCTAATTTGAAGAGCGTCGTTGAAATATGAAAAAAAGTTGCGTATTTTCTTAGTTGGAGCTTTTTCAAAAATCGTATTTTATTCTGAAAATCGCATTGCTCTTGATACTGGTGCAGTGACTTTCCATGGCTTCTCCTGAACTCAGCATGATCCACCTACTGCACGCAGCACGGAGGAAGCCCGTTGACACGGTGGTCCCTCTCAGTGAAACTCACTCTTCGACGTACCCAGTAACTTTCCTCTAGCTGAAAAAAACCTTACTTCCCATTCTAACTGAACTCCATAATGATACATATAAACTTCGTTCCGCAAACACAAACATGGGAAAATCCAATGTTGTGCGTGCCTACGTGGAGGACCCCTTATTTGCCCATGTGGACGTAAAAATGGAAAATCAAGTAGCAGGCTGGATAAACTGTGAGCGTGAATATGTTAGTGCTCCTCGGGTTCTATTTGCAAAGCTGCAGGTGGATGCCTGAATGACACGACACTGTTTGTGTTGGCTCGGCCGCTGGCTGCACTTTGTGGATGTGACCTACCTGCTTGATTTTTTTTTTTTTTTTTAATGTATGAAGGCAATCTCATCTGGAAAGAATGACAAGCACGGGAGCCTCTGTGTATTTGTATGGGAGATGGAAATCCCTATAATATTTTTCAAACAGAAACATGTACTGAGGTACATTTGATTCTTGAGATATACTTAACTCCTTACAAAAAAGTGAATTCTGAGGCAGCAGTCACATATAAAACCAACTGAATCCATGCGGTATCACTGTTATCTGACTTTTATTCAGTACTGGATTCTGATTAAACACAACCTTTAATTTGGATTTCCTCGTGTATTTTTATATGTAACACATTTTTGTTCCATGAGGGAATCTTTTAGCATGCATTCAGTCACTACAGACTATGAAAATGCACATATACAGTACATCTATTCCTACTTGAAGTTCATTTGTTGTTTGCATGTGAACTAACCAACCAACTAACCTTTATGGCTACATGTTGTTGTTTGAGTTTATGAGCAGGACATTTTATCTTATAAATCAAAGAATCTCTGTATGGATGTCCACCTGTTCTTTACCTGTCTCGACAACTGTTCGTTCTATCTGCTTCAAAACTGCTGGGGACATTACCTCAGAGCCTCCTTGCATCTTCTGAGCATTCAGTAGTATTGGATGAGTATTGTACAGTATAGTGAATTACTATAACTAGACTTTACAGTGTAGTGCAGAAGATAGGATAATACTGCAATCACATTACAAGAAAGTGTTTTACACAGTAGAATAAAGTAACATAAATGATTTTCTTTAACAAAGATAATATTTATTACAGCACTGCTACATTGCATTCCAGTAAACAGTCTGTCTGTTTTTCTTGCCACTGGTCATAGGGCTATATCCTTAATAATACTAATTCAATAAGACAATTAGATATTGTTATTTTTGTTTCTGAGTTGATAATTTGCTCAAGCCGTGTATTCACACCAGCGCGGTTTACCTCCTTCTCGCTAGGGGGCGATAGTTTAAAACCAGGAGGACTGCAGCTACCTGGGTAATCGAGGAAACTCAACAGATTTCACTCTGTTGCTAACAGCAGCTAGCCGGATAATCTCCTGAACAACGTAGTCGTGCTTATTTCATTAACTGTTTCGGTGGTCGTGTCTTTTTGTTCGTCATATTCCAGCGGTTTTGGAATTCGCCCTTAGTGACAAGAGTGAACCAGACATCGACGGATAAGCGTTTTTCTATCCGCTGGATGTTTGGCCACTCTTGCATTTCTCCCAGGATGTTAGCACATAAGCAAACTAGCTAGCTAGCAAATCTGCTAAAGCAGCCAAATAGCTGCGCTTTCCGGATGCTCTGAACAGCAACGCAGCGGATTTTGGGGAGTTTCTAGTCGGCCTTGCAAGATGTCAAGCAGCCGGCCACAGCAGAGCGCTGCTGGGGCGAGTTCGGTGCCCAGCACAAGTAGCAGCAGCAGCAGCAGTACAGGAGGCACTGGGAATACAAACGGTGGCGGTGGGAGCAGCACTCCCACAAGTAATGGGAACACTTCTGGAAATGTTGTGCCCTCACGGACCCTGGCAGCAACCGGCGAGGGCGGCCTGTCAGTGCCAAGTCTGGCCGCCGTGCCATCACCCCGGGGCGGCTTTGCCTCTCTCAGCAGACCGTCTGCGTCCTCGGGGAGCAAAAGGAGATCCCTGCATCAAGCGCCGCTATATAACGGCCTCTTGAATTCATACGAAGATAAAAGCAACGATTTTGTCTGGTTAGTTTTCGCTGGAGTGAGGGTGGGAAGCGTACTTTTGGAAACTGCATATTGAAGCTTTAGGGTCACAAAAGTTTGAGAGCCGCATCATGACAGGGATTTCTGTTTGTTTTTCAGTCCCATTTGCTTCGAAATGATCGACGAGGCACACATGACGAAGTGTGGGCACAGTTTTTGGTAAGTGTGTGTGTGTAGTACAGGGAGTGGGAGAGTTACTGCACTGCAAAGTGTTTGGACGATAGTGTCACACGTTGAGGAGCAAAACAAAAAGTATCACTGACAAGTCACGATGTTATCTTGAAGACAGGCTGTGCACTCTACATGGATCCATGCTTACAGCTGGTTATTGTGCAACAACAAAATTATTATAGTTTTTTCTGTCCTTGCATTTTTCTTTGTTGTTGTTTGGACTAGTAAATTATAGAGCTGGACTTTCAGAATAAGTTCAGTCCATCACAATCATGTGTCTCCAAGCTTGTCAGTTCCTTTTATCAGTGTTGGCATGTTTTAATGACAGTTGCTCACTGCATAACAACAACATCAAACTGGTGGCAATGCAAATTTTGCACACCTGAGTTACATGCAGGCCTTCTTCCTGCCTCAGAATGGGTGTGACTGCAAAACAAGATTTGTTAAAGCAATAGTACATAACAGAGGTGTCTATGCATTTTATGGCAAGTGAGTTTAATGAGTAAAAGAGGGTCCACGGTTAAAACATGTCCTACTATAATCCTGGTAATTTTCCTTTAGAGGTCACAGACATTTTTTGTGTTCAGGGAACCAAAAAAGCCAGTGAAGACCTGTTTTTATTAGGGAAACAAAACTGTCTAATGGCAATGGGATCAATAAATCCTACTCCATATCCATCTCTAGTGATTCAGTGCAAATAACAGTATACTAGGAATACTTGGTTGTGGCAAAAATTCAATTCTGGTCAGTATTGAAATGGAAGGTATTTAATAAGATTACTCACAGGCTTTGGAAAAATACTAGATTTTTTTTAAAACTCTAAAATAGAAGAAATGTATCTTTTTATTTTGGCACATTTCATTTAATAGAAAAATTCATGTGAACTGGACTAAATCTGCTCCAGTGAATTTTATGGAGAGACAAAAAGTAAGGAGAAGGATGTGCTGAAAGGCAAAATGAGGGAACTATTGCAGAACAGAATGTGGCACAGCGGTCGTTTTATCTCAGTTGTCTTGTTTTAATGACAAGATCAGCCAAAGTTGTAGCTGAAATTAGAGTTCAGTGTCTTGCACAGCCCTACGCTGTACTAAGACAAACAGCAAAGTTGCTTGTAATAATTTAAAGAGCAGATCCAGCATGAAAGCATGAACCAGTTTGTAATGACAGCACATGTTCTAAAGCTGAACTTTCAGCAAAGTTATGGTGAAGCTTAAAATAATTACTGGTAAACACAGCTGGCAGTGTTCTTTATACTCGTTTGCTTGTAGTGATTCTCAGTTCTGTAAATTTGGCTTGTTATAATTGTCACATACATATCCACACTGTTTAGTGTTCATATTAAACCTGACCAACAATTCACATGAGATCAGCATATTTGCAAGTTACACCTGTGAGCCAGAGGTTCAGGCTTCAGATGGCTGTAAGCAGCTCTGGCTGTGAGCAGACCTTCTGTTTTTGAGGGACCGCTAATCGGAAAGAACGCCCACTATAAGATAAGGATTATTTTGACTTTGAATCATTTAAAGCTTGTAACATCTTAGAATGAAAACATGGAGCTGGATTTGTGCATAATGGGACCACTTTTTTTCTCTCTCCATCTGCAGTTTCAAGTGTATCCGCCAGAGTCTGGAGGACAGCAACAGATGTCCCAAGTGTAACTATATTATTGATAATGTGGATCAGGTCTACCCAAACTTTCTTGGTGGGTATTTTGAATTTATTTGTCTTTACCTCATAATCAGTACTAAAATGAAACTTTTGTCTATTTGAGTGAAGTTGAAATTAGAAGTTCTCCAGTCATGAATGGGCCAAACAAAAGTCTAATCTAACACATCGTTCAGGTATATGAACATCCAGTAATCGTGAAGCTGATGAAGATGCCAGTGCCATGTCTTTTGTTTATTACAAGTAAAATGGCTCTGCAGATATGTTGTTCCTTCAGCTTTTCCTCCTCTCTCATTTACCCCTTGTCCAACTGTTCCACCTCGCCACATTCCAGTAAATGAACTGATCCTGAAACAAAAGCAAAGGTCAGAGGAGAAGAGGCTAAAGTTAGATCATCCAGTGAGTACAACATGTTCTCTAACCGATGTTTGTTTTTCTCGTGAGTCTCTCGAAAAACGTCTTTAAATTAAGTCTGTTACTTGTAACTGATCAGCGTCTCTGACCCTCAGAATGGATCTAGGTGGCAGGTCTTCCAGGATGTTTTGAGTCCCGATCAGGAGAGCTTGGACCTGGCAAATGTCAACCTGATGCTCGAGTTTCTGCTTCAGAAGAAGAAGCAGCTGGAGGCGGTAAGTCAGGGTCTGATGTTGATCATGAGTTTGTGCTTTGTCATTTCTTGCTTTGTCACTTTTTTTTGGCTCTTTAGTGTTTCATAGGTTGTGGTGTGTGTGTGTGTGTGTGTGTGTGTGTGTGTGTGTGTGTGTGTGTGTGTGTGTGTGTGTGTGTGTGTGT
>JAVDPK010016773.1:0-16379 GCA_034780415.1 Cichlasoma orientale
GTAGTGGAGCTTCCATGATTGGTCACGCCAGAAGGCGCTTCCCATAGTGAGATACCGAGCGAGGTTTGAAAGAGAACGTAGGTTTACACTTAATTGTTCTTCAAACCAACTGGTTTCTGTCTTCCAGGTGATCCTGAAGCCTTCGACCAGCATCCCCAGCCTGAATAAATGGGATTTCTTCACAGATGAGACTCTGTCGACCGGGCCGTGTTACGACTGGAGGATGATGGCTGTGAGGTCGGAGAGCTCGGAGGAGGCGGACGCCATGTCCAAAAGTAAGAGGAGAATTGTCTGGCCGTGTTACAGCAGTGTGAGCCACGCCCAGCCGGATGCCATCACCAAACTTCTCACTGTAAGAGTTTAGATCCAAAGTTTGATTCCACCTTTTTTTTTTTTTGTTCTGTTTTGTTTTGTGTGTCACTTTTCTTGCCTTTTTATTTGTGGTGCAGGACATCGAGAGGCTGGAGGGTGAGTTTAACCAGGCCCCAGAAAAATGGCAAACAACTCTGGAAAGAGTCAGAATGAGCATTCAGGAGGACCTGAAGCAAGAGGGAACTGTGCGTGCTGTAATTATGACACAGTATAATTCAAAATAGCAGGGATATTCATATGCTTTTACATTTAATTGTGTAAAACATTTGTTGCTGTGTGTGTGTGTGTGTGTGTGTGTGTGTGTGTGTGTGTAGCTCTGTAAGGAATCCCTATCCGTCTCGGGCCTCATTCCCACACCCAGCTTGCAGGCCTTCCAGCGGCGCTCCATGCTGCACCTGCCAGACAGCGCTCTGGGCGAGAATCACAGCACCGCCACAGCCAATGGGATCAACCGCCGCGCCGCAACACTTTACAACCAGTTCACCCCCAAGAGTGAGGAGAACAGGTGGGTCGTGAACTTTCTGATTTCCGGAACAAATAAGAAGTCCACATTTGTTTCACTGACAAACTGTTGCCAAGGGGCCATTCTAGTTTTGGAAAATGAGTCAGCGCTGTGGTACGCTGTGTGTCATGTTTGTGAGAATTGTCTGTACTCTATTAAACTCTGGGTGTGTAACTTTACAATTACTGTGAGGTTAAAGTACAGTCTCCTGGCTCCAATATCTGGATGTTTTCCTGAGTTGGACGAATGGTCATTAAAATCTACTTTATGTTTACGAAAAAAATACTTTTTTTATGTCGTACGTGCGCTTCGAAATTCCAAATAATGTTCTGACAGACTAAAGTTTAACAGATGAAGCAAGTGAATCCGAAACCTGATGTTATTTTATCGGTGAGTATTTTATGTGTTGCACCACCTTTTCATTGCATCCAAATCATAAAACATGCCCTACATTATCCTGATGTCCTGCGGAGCTTCAGGTTTCACACCTTTCTGGACACAAAAAGTGAAGCAGGATATTGGCGCGTTAAGCTGACCGTTTAAACTCAGTACTTTACATTTAAATTTGTGCCATGGCTTTAAAAAGCCCCCTGCAGCGCACCCAGGGGAGCTGATCACAATCGCTCATGACACTCGAGTGAGTCCATCCGATGTGCTCTGCTTTGCTTTTTTTCCAAAGGAAGCTGCGTTAAAGTGCACAGAGTTGATGAGGTTGGCAGGAAGTGGGACACAAAAACAGCATAAAGCATAAATAAAACCGAACTTTCACATGCGCTGGCCTGTAGCCAGAGTGAGGCCACGTCCAAGCTGCAAGCCTTCACGTGTCATATTCCCTGCCGCCATGGTGAATGCCGTGAATTAACCGTATCCATAAACTTATCAGTGAACATCACACACATCGCACTGCGATACGGAAATGAACGCTAAGGCTGCTGAAGTCAGCATTTGGTTTCATTTATAAGTTCATGTGCAGTGGAAGACAGCAAATTCAGGAACAGATGACAACAAGGATGAGGCGAAAACGTGCCAACTTTTTAGTTACGGCTTTCTGTGAAGCAGAGTCTGCTGCTTCTGTCCGAGGTATGTATGGAGTTGGCGGGGGGGCTGAATAGTTCAGCTGAAGCAGACTTTATCCAAAATTTCAGGAGGTCAAGGGCTGCTTTCTGCTACCCCCGTCAGTAGCTCTCCGTGGGACTCTGATTTATAACCACACATGGAAACGGCTAAAATCACAATTAAAAAGATCAAGTGTTTTTTTTTTTTTTTTTTTTTTTTTTTTGCAGGTCTTATGAGGGGATCCTGTATAAACGTGGAGCTCTGCTGAAAGGATGGAAACCTCGCTGGTTTGTGTTGGACATTACAAAACACCAGGTGAGCTGTTCGCGCTGCTCTGTTGTGATCTGAGCGACGGGCTGCAGGTTTAACAGTCGTGTCTTTGCAGCTGAGGTACTACGACACCGGGGAGGACACAAACTGCAGAGGCCACATCGATCTAGCAGAGGTGGAGTCCGTGATGATGGCCGCGCCCACTATAGGAGCTCCCAAACACATCAGTGAAAAGGCTTTCTTTGACGTGAGTACACGTGAGCTGTCGCATCACATTTTCCTTCTTTTTTTGGCTGAGGTAGATTTCCAGATGTATCTCAGACTGCAGTGTTTTACTACGCTGGTACACATGTAAGTCAGTATTTTATCTGGAAATTGTATTGTAAGTTGTTTTTCCAGCAGAGAGAGTATCAGTGTAATATTGTTGGCTAAATAAGAGTATTGTGGGTCTCACCATTTTCCTCAAATACTTTGAGGGGGGAAAAAGTTTTATGCATGACCGGAGCTCACTGTCTGCACTGCAGCACGTCCTCACTGCTGTTTATCAGAGCTCCAACACATCTTACACCCGTGATGTGCGCGTCATTGTCACTCCTGTTATCAGGCTTTTGTTGGGGGAAAAAATGGATGCAATCCATCCATCCATTTCCTACCACTTATCCGGTTAAGGTCATGGGGGCAGCAGTCTAAGCAGTGAAGCTAAGACCTCTTTCTCCCGAGCCACCTCCTCCAGCTCATCTGAGAGGACATCAAACCAGCTAGCTGAGAGATGGAATGGCTCCAGCGGGTCCTGGGTCTGCCCCGGGGCCTCCTCCTGGTAGGACCTTGTGAACAAGACCTTGAGACACTCCTCCACTTGGGGCAGCAACTTGTCCCTGACCTGGAGTGAGCACTTCACCCTTTTCCAGCTGAGGAGCATGGCCTCACATTTGGAGGTGCTAATTCTCATTCCCACCACTTTACACTTACCTGCGAACTGCTCTAGTGCGAGCTGGAGCGCACCAAGAAGTTATTTCTTGTATTTACCTGCTCCATGTTGAGTGTGAGCATTTTACAGTTCACAGTGATCTATTTTTAGTTGCAAAGGAAATGCTTGCACCGTTGTGTCCTGTATTGTATCCTACTGTATTTTCTCTGCCACCAAGAAGAGCCTCTTTTCTGTCACTGGGAGCTGGCCGGTCAACTTCCCTGACACGTATAGGTGAAAGGCCAAAGGGGATAAAAATAAAAAGCACATTAACCAAAAGTGCCATGTACGTGTGGACAGGGTTTAGGATATACTCTAATTATTGGGAAATTACAGCAGCCAAAACAGTACAATTAAAAACAATATGACAGAGCAAAATTGCCTGTTAAGGTAAAAATAAATAAATAAATTCATGGGAAATAGAAAAAAAGGTGAAGAGCTCCAACTGATCATTCAGCTGGAATAAATCAAATCTAAATGTTACAGGAAGGAATTTGAAGCTAAAATGAATGCAGGTATGGTGTGAGATATGATGTGGTAAAGATTTTCTGCATCCTTGTGGCAGCTGAGCTGAAACAGATGTTAGACAAAGTGTTCCATTAGGTATCCACATCTATTCTCCACAGTCACTTGGATGCGTCCGAACTGTGTTGATTTTAAAGTGGGTTCAGACAGCAGCAGCAATGATGCTTTCCTTCAGTGAGTAATGTGGGTGCATTCCAACAGCTAACTATTCAATATTCAGGCCACAGAAATGTTCCTTCGTTGTAACGTGTCCGTGATTACTCCACAGCTATTGCAGCCTCTGCACAAGCTCTTCTTACCACTCAAATTAACGTCCCCGTCCAGCCGAAAACTCTTGAATCCAGGCACGATCACACTGTGGTCCTGAAAGTGTGAATGTGGCGACGTCTCGCCGCAATGCTGCGTGAAGCACATCAAACTCCACTTACCGTGTTTCCTCTGGTCTTAATCAGTTAGCCGAGTTCGCCCACAATATTACCCAAACACCTCACATTCCCCATGATGATCACACTGGAACAGCTCCAGTGCTGAAACCCCACCGTTCTCCTCCATAGCTCCAGACCTCAGTCTGGGCAGCAGAACTGGAATCAGCTGGTGAAGAACTTTGATTGCCAAGAGTGTACGGATAAGAAAAACCACCAGTAGACGTGCAAATCAAAAGGTTGCCTCCACACAAATGGCAGTGCTACGTTCGGCTGCTCCCTTATTCACAGCGGGTAGCGCCGCATGTTTGATTTGGCAGATTTTTATGCCCGATGCCCTTCCAGACACAACCCCAGAGGCATTTGTGTCTTCTCCCAGAATTGAGTCAGGAATCTTTCACTTGTTAGGCAAATGTGTAAACCACTAGTGCAAAATCCAAAAACATGCTGCTGCAGCTGCTTTCCTAGCCAGCACAGCACCAGGAAAACAAACACAACAAATGCTGTTTATTTAAAACACTTGACCTAAAGAGACAAAAATATCAGATCTGTGTAGCGTGATAAGCAAGCTGTGGCCTCTCTCTTTTTCTGGAATGACTTAATGGCACAGACTGAAAAGTGACTGCAGCCAACCAGCAGTAGTGGATAGCTTTGTCTTCAGATGGCAGGTTTAAAACGTGAGCTACATTGGGTTGAAAACTTGTGACGTTGTTGCCCTTTGTGCCGACTTTTAATCCTTTTCCCCTCCACCCGCTTCACTTTAGCTGAAGACCAGCAAGAGAGTCTACAACTTCTGTGCTGCAGACGCTCCCAGCGCTCAGGTGTGGATGGACAAGATCCAGAGCTGCATCTCTGACGCCTGAACCAAAACATCGTATCACCGACATCAGAGGCAGCGTGAGGCGGCCAAGAGCAGAGACGTGACAGCCGCTGTAACAGACTTTCAGATATCTTTAAATTGGGGGGACCACACAGTAAATTAAGTGCCTGGTAGTGGAGGATGGATACTCTCCATCCACTTCTCTGCCTGTTACTTAGCAACCTGTCATCACTCTGCAGGTTAGCTTCAGCTGGAGTCGCTCACCCAAATTAGCCTCTGCTGTCAGCGCCCCCTGACAGGGATGAAGTAAGTGAAAATAAGCTGAAGTTTTAAGGGGACTGCACTACCAAGGAGATATTGTCCTACTCTTGATGTACATAGATCAAAGCAATATCACTGGCCAATCAAACTGTGGGTTCAGTTTCAGACTTAAAAAAAAAAGAGAAAAAAAAATTGTAAAAGAATTTCTATCATATTTTACTACGAGGAAAAGTTATTGCTGCTTACATAATCATATGAACCGCCAAAAACTCAGAGATTTTAATGCACAACATTAAAAAAAAAAAGCAATTTGTTTGCACTTAGCTCTAACGTATGCACTCTTTATCAAATATAGATTTTCTAACGGATGCAGACAGCGAGGCTAAAGGCATTACCTGGCAATGTACATGTGACGTTTCCTCATGACAGATTAAATGAAAAGAATTTGCACAGTGAGCTCAAAGGAGTTACCTGAGATTTTTTTTTCTATTTAAATACGTGATGTTTTCTTTGTTTTGTCGCTCGTTCACTGACTTCTGGTTTAACACTTTTGTCTCGTGTAATGTAAATTATTATTTTTTATTAAAAGTGTAACTGTAAGTGTGGTGGCGTCATGTTGTCCTGTAAATATCTACACGATATTTCGTTTTATATTCTGTATGTACTGAACATAAGTATACTTTTCTAACTTTAATTCTAATGTGACTCTTTTTGTGTGTGTGTGTGTGTGTGTGTCGTTCCTGGTGCAAAAACCTGAGTGGCCTGTTCTTTGTGGTGAAAATGAAATGTACATTCGTTGTTGTTGATGATGTTGTTCAGATTGTTTGGACAAACTCTGTGTCTTTTAAGGGCTTTTCAGAGAATATATATATCATGTAGGACAAGATGGTTTTCAGAGTTTATTGTCACATCTGTCCTCTGTTTGTGCCGCCTATACAGCTTCATTGCAAAAGAAGAAAAACACAAACTATCCAGCCATGTCAAAGGCATTTTTTGTTACTGTATCTTTGTACCATGTTTTGTGGTAACACTAATTTTTTGAAAATAAATCAAACATACTTGAAACTACCTATTCCTTTTGTGATGATGGTGTGTTTTCTACCAGTGATCAGCAAAGCGGTCAGATTCTTACCTGAAGCACTTTGAGTCGTTCCCTGGCCTGTAGAGGTCTGTGCATCCCTCCATGGATATCCCTCCCCAGACCATCACTGACCCACCGTTCTCCACAGCTTCTCCAGACCCTTTCACATCTGTCACATGTGCTCAGGATGAATCTGTACTCAATCTGTGAAAAGCACAGGGTGCCCTGGGTGGACCTTCCAATTCTAGTATTCTATGCCAACTGGGCTCCAAGGTGCCGAGCAGTGCCCACAGGGCCCACTAGAGGATGTCGAGCCCTCAGGCCACCCTCATGAAGTCTGTTTCTGATTGTCTGGTCAGAGACATTCACATCAGTGGTCTGATTGGAACTCCCTCTGCTACTGACCAAATTAATATCCCAGGAGTTTAGCAGTGTACAAATTAGAGAGCGAGAGAAGACAAGACAGCTGGGAAATAGATGCTCCACGGAGGGGCGGGTCTTACTGTGAAACCAGACACTCATTGGCCACTGGCCATGCAGTTTCATACCTCAGATAAGTCTCCATTTTGAAACATGGCATGACCAAAATTTACAACACAGACAATTTTTTATTCAGTATGACCCAAAATGAGTAACTGAGCCCATGAACTCAGCAGCAAAGTGTTTACAGAGGTCAAGTCAGAAACCTGTTTTCCCACAGACTTCTATAGGACTCCAAGTCTTTTTGCCACCACAATGATCGCCACCTGGTGGCCTTCTGATAGACTGCAGGTTTTTAGGCACATTTGCATTGGCTTCATTTTCACAGAATTTCCTGCATTCAAATGCAGCTTGGGGCCCGTCTGTGTGGAGTTTCTCTCCAGATGCTCTGGCTTCCTCCTACAGTCCAAAGACATGCATGGGGTTAGATTAATTGATGATCCCTACCCCACCCCCACCTTTGATCCTCAATTAAGTGGAAGTTATTCTATTCTGCCTCTGTGCCACAGTTAAGGCTACTCTAGCCGCATTTAGTATTAGATTTATTATCGGCTCCACTCACAGCTGTCTTGCTTTTTGTTCTCCTCTTTTGTCTTCTGTCTTTCTTCAGTCCCAGGTGGATAACTCCTCTTCATTTTCACAGGCTTGGTTTGTTTAAACAGAATCATTTATGTCACTTGCAACTGGAGTGGGTGGAGTCAGGTTTCTCCTGTTATTGTAATATTCAAACTTTACACTCTGCCACTTCTGTACTGCTGTAGTTTAAACTTTACACACACACCTTTACTAATGAGACTGTAGTAAATGGACTGGTACTTATATAGGGCTTTTCTACTCAGTTTGAGCACTCAAAGCGCTTTCTTACTACAAACATCCTTCTCCCATTCATAAAAGTTTTTTTCCCCCTATGCCTAAGCACTTTTAGTGTAACGTTCACCCTCCAATGGAAGCATCAGGGCCAACCTGATGTTCAGTATCTTGCTCAATTATACTTTGACATTCAGGTTGGAGAAGCCAGGGATCAAACCACTGACCTTGTGATTAGCCGGAGGTTTCTTCCTGTTAAAAGGACGTTTTTCCTCTCCGCTGTCACAAAGTGCTTGCTCACAGGGGATCGTCTCACTGTTGGAGTTTTCTCTCTAATAACGTCGGGTCTTTACCTTACAATATAAAGCGCCCTGCTGTTTTTATGTCTCCTTCCGTCCTCGTGTTTAAACCATCCTTCTGTCTGCCAAGTGTCAGAAACAATGACTCAAAGTTTACTTTATTGTGCAACTGTTTTGTGTTCTAAGACAATGTTTACCAGAGGAATGTTTTTGGGGTTTCTATGTAGAAGCTACACAGCCAGCAGAGGATGACTGGATTGTCTGCCATCTGCTAGCTATTCATGACTAGCTCGTTAACTGTAGCTCATCCTTATTTAGAGTATTCTTGAGAAAAACGTGAACATTTCCTAACGCAGTAGTTTTTACTTCGATATTAAACAATGCTGCGGTTTACTCTGACTCAAGCTGCTAAAATGTCTCAAATTATTAGTTGTGACCACGCAGTCTGTCTCTGCAATCTATTTTTTATTATATTTTTATATAAGATAAGAAAAGTTTAATGATCCCACAATGAGGAAATTTGTGAATATAACAGATTTGAAATAATAGTGTGGTATTAAGGAGTTTTGCCTGACCTTTGAAGAATGTGTTGATTTACCCTCACACCCTCATTCACTGCGCTGTGAAGAAAAGGTGACTAAGAAGAGGCTCGACTATCTGTTGAAAAGCCTGTTATTTCTGCTTCCACTGTTCAGCCATCCTCTCACAGGTTGTCAGGAGAAATCCTCTTCTCTCTAAAAACAACATGGCAGCACAGCTTAGGTTTGCAACGTTTCATCTGTGCCACGGTGCGTGGGAGCAGACTGTGTGGAGGTGAGGACCCAAATGCAGGACTCAGAAGCAGGTAGTCATGAATTTAAAATAAGCCTTTATTGCAGCGAACAAACAGGCAGGTTATTAAACAAAGGAAAACCTAGACTGGGAAAACTAACTTGGAACACTAGGAGCATGGAGGGAGCGGAAACACGGCCACGATGACAACAAGGATCCAACACGAGAGACTGAGACCGTGTATACACGAGAGATAATTAGGGAACAGGCAACAGGTGGGGAGCACAGCTGAAAGGAATCACAACAAACAAGACAAGGAAGTCAACTAAACACAGAGCACAAGATTACCGACAAAGTAAAACAGGAAACAACTGGACAGAGACGGGAACGCAGACTTGACACAACACAATACAGACACACTGAGGAAGAACAGAACTAAGCATCAAAACTGAAAGCACGATTAAACATACTTTAAAGGGAAACAAAGAAACCAAAACACAAAACACCGGACAAAGCCCAGGACCACGACAATCTGAACAACCTACGAGACTTCAGGAACTCCTCCGTGTACCAAAGTATTCTAGAGTCAACAGCTAAAGCTTGAGCAAAACCAGGTGATCCAATTTACATAACAGTACATACGGAGATTCCTTGATTTATTTGAATGGAGCCGTGTAACTGTTAACACGTGGCAATTAATTGCTAGTACTTGCAGTATGTCCCCTTCAGGAAAAACAAAAACACATTTGGCTCTTCTGGCTTTTCAGTTAGCACTTTAACTTCTTCTGCACTCTGCTTTTATGAGTATATCTGGTATTGTCTGGGCTTTAGTGTCAGTAAGGTGCACGCTAACACTCCACAATGACAGCAAGAATATTATAGAAAAAGATTTTCCACAAATCAGCAGTGAGCATTGAATGCTGACCTTAGCAGTGAGTTCAAGGTATAAACAAAGCTGCTCGTGGTTTGCTGTCTTGTCATACAATGTGTCATAGGATACAGGAAGAGATCTTGAACTATTTGTGACTGCTACAATTTTCTGTGCTCTTCTGCACAACTCATCTTCAACGAAGGATGTCCTATCAATGAGAGGTAATCAGAAACCCCTGCAACTCGTGTTTTCTGCTCTGAGCCAGCAACAGAGCTTGGAGAAGATGATGATGATCTATGTCTCACTTGCCAGCAATGAATATGGGACTGGGCAGGAGCCCCAGCTCAGGCTCTGTGGCGCCTGGTTGGCGGTGCTGAACAGGACTCCTGTGGTCCCTCGAAGGTTTGACTCAGAGAGGAAGCTGAGGTCAAAAGAAGAGCAGTGAGGCACTTTTTTGGATAGAAGTGGTGAGTGTTTGTCAAGCAGTGCAATCTCCCAGCTGGCTTGTACTGGCAGCAGGTGCAGAGCTGCAGCAGGCCAACATCTGGACAGAGTCTGTGACACATCATATTTAGCATTTTGCTTTGGGTACGGGGATTAGGACCTCTGCCCACCGATAATGGGATGCAGCGGAAGTTATCCGGCAAGATCGTGTGGAATGGCATGATAGGAATCGTCTTCTCCAGAGATAAAAATGGTGGTTTTACTTAACAGCCATTTTCTTCAGTTACTGATTTCACATAACTGCATTCCTCAGACTGGAACCAAATTCATGCACATCAGTTGAATAAATAGTTTAGAATGAAACATCCTAGCTGTTACATAACAATACCATGACTTGGTGTACATTACTGCCTGTCCAAGTAATTTCTTTCCTTAAGTTTGAGACAAATTACCGATGAAAGCCTCTATTATCCCTACAAGCAGCAGCGTTTTAAATGCATTGCTGTGTAACAGTGATATTGTGTAACTTGGCTACACGTTTCTTGAGTTCACTGTGATTAGTCTTGGTTGGCTGGAAGCATGCTGCTTCCACTTCAAACGTGCTCTATAAATTAAACATTGCACGTATCTGTTACTTTTGGATCCTGCTCTTGTTTAGCTGTTTAGTCACAGCTGCAGTAAATGCTTCTCATCCAATAAAACATCTCCAGAAATAAGCTGATTGGCCTTTCCACAGGCCCCAAAAATACCCCAGTGACACATGATACTGATTTATTTTATTGTTCATCCAAGGCTAATATCCATGTGGCCCTATGGCTGCAATGAATGCCTGCTATGTAGCGGTTTTTACACGAATGTCATGTCATTGTAGGCAACTCGAGAGCTGATTCACCGCTGCTGGGGGTCCTTCCTGCTCCACGACCTCGTGGGCCTCTCTGCGGGCACCTGCTCCAAAATTCAGCAGAACTCTTCCAAGCGCTGATCTCACTAGCTCGACACACATCATCGAGTCCCACCCTTAGAAATCAGGGTGATGTCAACTGCGGGCAGCACATGGGGGTCTAGATTATCCAGTGCATGAATCAACTGAGTTCCAGATGATCTTATCCAGACACCGCCCACTCATCCATGAATAGAAAAGCACAATCAACACTTGATTTGTATCTTTAAGGGCTGGTGTTTGCTTTCGTGTCTGTTTCTTTGGCCCGTTTTGAGCGATTTATCTGAGGCCCTGGTGTTTCTCACTTGCCAGTGTAAGTGACCCGCAGTTTCCCCTCTGTAGCTCAACCCCGAGTGCGTTCAGCTATAGAAGCGCTCAGGGCTGAGGTCACTGTGGGAAGTCATCTGACCCAGAAAGCATGCATCTGCCAGACATTTTTTTACTAGCAGACAATCCCATAAAATGTTCCAGTTTCAAATCAGTTTCTGTGAGGGTGTTTTGGACAGGAATCAGATGGATTGGTTATGGGCATTAGGGTGCTATTCGAACACATGGGCTTGAGGGTGAGACAGCTAGATAGCCTTTACTTGGAATGCAGAGGGCTTGTGCAATTTCGCTACGGAGATGAGAAACTCCCAATTCTGAGAATAGTATCTGCAATAAAAAGCAGCACATTTTTCTCAGATTCTGAGATATAAATACCTCTTTAAAAGAAATGTGGACACCAAATCTGTTTACCACAAAGCAAACCCTGTTAATAATCCATTCGAGACATCCATAAAAACAGAGTCTATGTTTTTGTTTTGTTTTTTTTTAAATCCTAGTTACATTATTAGCTCAGAGCTTTCAGTGATCTGTTTCTACATCTGATCTTATCAGTGACCCGCCAGTATAGAGAAACGTGCATGGTGCTGACTGTTAGACCAATGTACGAATGCAGGTCGTTATCTCATCTCCTGAACTCAAAATGAACTCCCTGCTTCCTTCCAGAAGGACAAATGAAGGCGAGTTGAGAGTTTTTACTGGAAAGTATAAACGTGCATTGTGCAGCCGAGCTGCCTGGCTGGCAGACGAGAGACAAATAAGTGCCCGAGCTGACAGTTTGACGCAGTTACAATGTTCCTGCAGCGCTGTCTCTCTTTTCACTGAAACATGAGGATGAAGAAGACAAAAGGTGTGGTGTACGTGTAAGAACAGTGGTTCTTTGTTGCAGAAACTGATGTGTTTTGACACCGAGATGCAGACCTCACCGCTGCATGTCACGTGCATCAAGTGATTCATCTCCTTTAGTGGTTACTGGAACAATGAAGTCATGTTGTAAAGCACCCACAGAGCAGTCACACGATCAGACAGGTAACTATGCCGTGCGCTGATCCAAAGATTTCTCTCTGATATTCATTTCAGTGTCTGCCAATGAGAAGTGCCAGTCTCGCACCGGACAAAGTGGAAGTTTCTGGAGTGATGCTGCGGCTGACGGATCGACTATCAGTCAATCTGGCAAATCAGATCAGTGCATCCCATCTGCATTGTTTTTCAAGAAGTCTGACTCTGAATCAGCTTACCTAACTGACAAGATAAGGCTAGGGATTAAAAAAAAACAATAAATGGGTTATACTATTGTGCACTGTTTGTGTAGTCAGTCACTGGCTGAATGTGGTCACAAAGAACCACTGCTGGGAAGAACTACATGTATCCGCAGTAATATTTTAGTGACCTTTGGCAGCAGTTTGCTCAGAGTTCATTCGCGATTCGAGCACTTCAGTTACTTTATTTCTCTTTTAAATGGTGAGCGCCTGAAACTACAAACAGTTTTGGGGCCATATTATTTCACTTTCGCTTTCCGTGCCCATTTGTTGTTTTCATGCTGAAAGCTGTGAAGGCATGCCCAGGTAGTGCATTCACCAGGCAGAACTGGCAATGTTCAGCGCTCACCCAGCAGCAGCATCACCAGTAAACTCGCCCAGTCTATAAGTGTGACATGCATGCCCAGACTAACTGAATACAAAGCCAAAACTGAAATTCTTATAATTTCCTCTGGATATTAGGCTGTCTTATTTTTTTGGTCACAATAAACACTTTTTTTTTGACGACGTGCAACTTTTTGTGTTACATTTTGTATGTGTGAATGTGAAACACTTAAAAACCAGTTACACTTTTCTGCGTAAGCTGCTAAATATCTCTTCCTGGGTAGTTTTGCTGTGGTTTAATTTCTCTTGTTGTGAAGTAATTGGTCGTTTGCAAAACTTTGTGTGCTTTTCACAGCAGTTTCTTTATGAGGGACAACCGCGAGGAAAGCAAGCAGCACGGCTCACATCTAAGCCTCAGCATTCCCGATTTAACGGCTAGAACCATGGGTGCCAGTTTAGCTCACTGGGTGAGCAGGCATCCATATGCTATATGTCTGAAAGGCAGCAGCCTGGGTTTGAGTCTGACCTGTGACCTTTTGCTGTGTGTCTTCCCCTGCTCTCTCCCCACGTTCCTGTCTAATCTTCACTACTCTGTTAAAAGCAAAAAATGCATCAAAAATAATCTTTTTTAAAACAAAAATGTTTGGAACCACCATCAGTAAAGAGTCACAGAGTCTCCTGAAAGGCTCTGAAAGATTGTCCACGCAGCGCTTTCTTCCAGCTGCCACATGTGCCTATAAAAGCTGCACGCAGGCTCCTGTCCCTGCTCTGCGTGAACGAGGACGCTGTTCCTCTGGTGACACCTGGTGGATGCTGTTCAAGAGTGCTCACTGTGACTGCGGTCGACTAGGAAACGTGAAGCTCGTTGGATTCTTCAGCCACTTTTCTGTTTATTTGTAAAAAGCCCCCCTCTCAAACTATGAAATGAAAAAAGCCATGTCACATTCATGAAAACAAAAATGCTTTACTTTGTTGGTTATAACAGCTAATGAACTGAGACGGTATAGCGAGCACATCTGCTAAATATTATTTAAAGACTCAACATGTTCCCTTTTCTGTTGCAATAAATCTTTTAACGCAACTCAAAATATAAAAAAAAAAACCTGCAAAGTAGTAACATTAAATATGGCACATGAGATGAGAAAGGATAGAATAGAATTTTTAAAGGAAAACTCAACTGGATAAAATGAAAAGTGAACGTTAACCTCTGATCAAACTATCTCGACTCAGGACCATTTTTCTCGGGTTTTCAATCACATCTTACGGTCTTCTTCAGTGGATACACTCTGTTTAACTAGCATGGAGATGGTTCGCAACAGCTTAACAACAACTGCGTAATCTGCATCTGATAAATACAACGGGAACGGCTTCGTCCATGGTGACGAACAAACTTCTGATACTTGAATTTGATTTTTTGTTACAGAAGAAAATTACTCACAGCTGTACATCTAAAAGTAAACAAAAGGAAAACAGTTTTTGTTTTGTTTTGTTTTTTTTACATTTGTCATGTGGTTCGGTAAGTTCAGGCTAGTGACGGTTCATTACAGTCAGAACAAAAAGTTGAGTAGAAAAGTAACTTGTACACTTCTTGCGAGCAATCCCACAATGACTGGACAGTGAGGATGAAGATGCTACCTTTGCATGACAGCAGCTGACGAAGATGACTTAAGATTATAAACACAGTCATGGGTTAAAAAAAAGAAAGTACCCTCTAAGGTTTTACATATCGGGTATAATAAAATAATCTGGTCTTTAGCAGGTCTTAAAATTAGGTAAATACAACATCAGATGAAGAACAAAGTAGAAACCAGGTGCTGTTAATGCGGTTCTTAGCGCTGTTGCCTCGCAGTTTGAATCCACCATCTGTCTGGGGCCCCTCTGTGTTTGCATGTTCTCCTCTGTGTGGGTTCTCTCTGGGTACTCCAGCTTCCTCCCACAGTCCAAAGACACGCAATGCTGAGAGAAACCACAGGAGCTCCATCTCCGACTCTACAGGCCTCAGTTAGCATGTTAAAGGTTAAAGTTCATGACATCATGACTGAACAAGAATGGCTTCTGGAAGAATGTCAGACAAGACCAAAGTGGAGATGTTTGGCCCATAATGCACAGCGACAAACACAGCGTATCAGCACAAACGCCTCACATAAACTGTGGAGCACGGTGGTGGAGGGGTGATGATTATGGCTGGTTTTGCAGTCACTCCTCTGACTGCATTTTGGATTAGCTTGTGTTAAATAAATGCTGACATGGTGAAATACAGCATGTGCTGCTGTTCATCTCTTATGACCTGGTAAGGACTACACAATTTTTATTATGTCCTGATCTGTAAAAGCTTAAAATTTAAAGGGGTGTGCTTTCTTTTTTACCATGGCTGTAACGCTCTCAACTCTCAACCCATGGCTCACTATTGAGTGAACTATAGAGTGCAGTAATACACATCTTACTACCCGCACGCCAAATCAAAATAAACTGATAATTTGCAGATAAAAGTACTGAATGCAGTAAAATTTAGGATTTATCCATCAAACAGGCATATAGTGTCAGTCCTTGTACCAAATCATTGCAGTTAATAAGTCATGATGAGTTATGGGCTTTTTAATATTTATTATTTCATCCAATAAATAAGATTTTTTTTAAGTTCCTGGTCTCCAAACAAGTTGTCTATGCCTGATAGTGTCTCTTATACAGAAACTAGTAAAGGAGTGAACAGTGGGGTGATTTTGGACACAGCCAGAGTTTTTCTGATCATTAAATTATCTATAATTCACTGAGCCTGAGCTCCCTGGTTCTTACTCTCCTGCCACAACCTCTTCTTCAGCTCCAGCTCAGTGTCAGTGACTGCTGCCGGACCCCAGTTTGTGATCTTCTGTGGTCCTTTATCACCTAGAAGAGAAGGTCAACAAAGACGAGATAAAATAATTTTAACGAGATGTACTTAGAAACGGATCGCTGATGTTCCTCTTTTTTTTTTTTTTTTGCTGATCTTGAGTGACACGTATGCCAGGTACTTCAAACTCATTTTAAGATGGGACCTATAGAGCCTAGCGTGAACTCTGCTACACTGTTGCATAACCACTGCGCACCAAAAGCCCTTCCAGAAGTTCTTCCATTGAAAGGACTTTCAGGAAATGTTGATGAACCACCCGTTTACAAAACTGACAAAGAACAACCTGAGATTATTTCACCAACATGTTCTGATGTTTCCACATTTAGTCAGTCTACAATGATTACAAAGAAATGTTTCTGTCATAAATCAAAGAAACTCTCTAAAGGCTCCTTGGCCTAGCCGCCTTACATCGGTGTGGTCTGGCATGCAGTGGGTCTTTATTACCAAGAAGGCTGTAAAACTGACAATGATTCAGACCTCTGGCTCGGATTAAATTAACAGTTCAGACAGCCACTCTTATAACATGATCCGCTCTTAATGGCTTGCACAGAATTTGTCCTGCTGCAAAACACAGTCCCCCAATTTTTTCCTACTTCTCTGCAATGTGAGACCTGGCCTGCAGCCAGTGGTGGACAAAGTACTCAACTCTAGTACTTAAGTAAAAGTACTGATACTCGTGGTCAAATTTTACTCAACT
>JAVDPK010016774.1:0-16379 GCA_034780415.1 Cichlasoma orientale
TTGAGTAAAATTTGACCACGAGTATCAGTACTTTTACTTAAGTACTAGAGTTGAGTACTTTGTCCACCACTGCTTATGGCAATATAGTGTATTTATGAAGGTCAAAAGTCAAAATAGTACAGATATTTGGCAAAAAGTTGTAACATAATGTTTAGTGGTGTAAAAAAAAATCGATTCCTTCCTATCATCGCTGCAACAAAGCTTATGTTTACAAACAGTTCAGAACATCACCTGTAATTACACACTCTTTTTTTTAGGTTCCACAGTTTTTAATGCTTAATAATATTTTTACATATGCACTCCAACAAAGGCAAATTTTTTAATCCAAACCCAAAGTTCAACAAGTGTCAACACATATTAAACATGTGCTGCACTACACAGCGTGGGTTCAGAAAGTTCCATTTATTACTATTTCAAACAGAATCTTACTGAACTGCAGTAAGCCACATTCTGAGCTCTACGGTCTGCATCCCTCAGTAGTGAAGTCTCACAACCACTAGGTGGCACTGTTTGATTGCCAAATGAAGAATCTGAGACTCTTACCAAAAGGATGAGTCAAAATATTAAAACCACATCCCTAATAATTTATTGCTCAACAAGTCCATAAATACCAATGAATCATTGTTTTTGATGCATGACAGTAACAGAGAGTTTTCAGCTGTCGTTACAGGGAGACAAACAGAAGCGCAAATGATAGTGTGTAGATGGTCTATCAAAACCACAATGAGACATGGTTAGAATATTTAAGTGCAGGGATGCTTTGCCTTATGTGGAGTTGGATATCTGCACCAAAACACTGCATCTGCACCTAGAGTGCATTAATCTGGATCAAAAACTACTGCGAAATGCATTAAAACTGTCAGCATTTTAATGTCCTTTAACTTTAAATGCCCTGATTCTGGAGAGATTTGGCAACCTGATATATTTATGAATTCCTCTCACATAGTTTTGCTGCAACATTTTGCCTTCGTATTCCTTCATGATGCCACTGGATGGTGCTGCAGAACACGAACCGTCAGTGAGAAAAATGCGAGGGGTAACCTCTGGAGCTGCAAGAGTGTGTGCACACATCACCGTGTGTGTGTGTAGGTGTGTGTGTCTTCGTGTGTGTGTGTTTGTTAGTGAAGCAGTGTCAGTTGTAATATGTTCTTGTAAGAAGTAAAGGTCAGGATGACAGATTCACAGAAAAAAAAAAAATCAAAAGCCTCCCACCCCTCCTTCCCAGACACAAACAGCAGTGCCTGCTAACAGCTCGTCTTTTAGAGTGCCAGTTATATTTATTTTGATTATTTATTTAAACCATTGTGTGGTAATGGACTTACTGCTGAAGATTCCATCTTAATTTACTGCCTGTTTGTAATAAAAACGATCTTGGTCTTTTTTTTGTTCATTTCAGCCAGCTCTGCCTTTTGATGTGTTAACAGGCTGATTGTGGGTTTGGATGCAGCTCTGCATCCCCACCACTGAAATTAACCAGTTTAAGCTGCATTCAAAGACTCGCTTTGCCTGCGACCATTAAAGGAGCATCTCTCTTTCGGGCTTACGCTCTCTTTGAAGCGCGTTTAAAACGGCAGCCTTGCAGATAGACTCGCATCTGTCGCTATATGTCCCTGCACTTACCTGCTCTTCAAACAAGTCAGTCACCTGGCACCAGTCTGCTGTCAGCCGGCCAGCTTTCTATCTTTGAAACAGCCACTGTATGCTCTTAATTGGATAGCTACATTTGGTTGTTCAGCAAAAAGAAGCGCGGTCATACCGCTCTTCAAAAAGTTCCCTCCTTCAGCACCTGCTCATGTTGAGTGTGAAGCAGATCTGTCAGGTGGTGAGATGACAGTTGTGTCTGTCGAGACAGCAGTAATGTATGCACAAAAGAAGTGTGGCATCCGGGATGCAGTTAGCTCAGCTGGGTTTGAATCCAGCTTCAGTAAGAAACTTTGTGAAGTTTCCTTGAGCAAGATAGTGATAAGAGATGTGTTGCTGCGTACCTACTGATGACCTTTGACATCCAGTTGAACAAGGGTAGTAAATTACAAAATATATATATATATATATAATATTTGTGGGATAAAAAGAAAAGGACAGCTGCAGTGTGCTGCAAACCTCAGCGTGAATGCCTTTCTACTCTACATCAGTCACATTAAATTTACTTTGCAGCTCATGCATAATCAGAAAAGACAGTTTTTTTATGGAAAATTGATGAACTGCTGTGTTTCATTCTGCTTCACTCTAGTTACCACCAGCTCAACTTTGCACACTGAATTTGGTACTACTGTCGCAAAAGTACATTTATGCTCAACCTCCTAACCTTCTTCGCGACACAAAACATGAATTTAAAATCCTTCTCCTTACAAACAAAATCTTGAATAAACAGGCCCCATCATATCTGAAAGATCTCATAGTACCTTATTATTCTAACAGAGTTCTTCGCTCTCAGAATGCTGGCTTACTTGTGATTCTTAGAGTTTCTAAAAATAGAATGGGAGGCAGCGCCTTCAGCTTTCTCCCTCCCCTCACCCCCAAACGGTCACGGCAGATGGCTGCCCCTCCCTGAGCCTGGTTCTGCTGGAGGTTTCTTCCTGTTAAAATGGAGTTTTTCCTTCCCACTGTCGCCAAGTGCTTGCTCATAGGGGGTCGTCTGATCGTTGGTGTTTTTTCCCTACAATATAAAGCACCTTGAGGTGACTTTTGTTATAAATTGGCGGTATATAATTAAAGCTGAATTCCACTGAACTAAACTGAACAATAGCCTCAACTCCACATTTTTGTAAGGCTCTTGTGCTTTGAAGTAGAAGACATCATAAATCATTGTGAACAACAGCTTAATCATCAAATTACTATGCAGGCTCTGAGGCTCGGGAAGATCATTTCTGGTCCAACAAGTCTTTGCTGACACATCAAACCAGAAATTACACAGTTAGATCCCTCTATTGTTGGGCACTGAAAAAACAAGTTCATTTAACTGTTTATCAAAAATATATTCAGTTTAAGGTTGAATGATGAATATGGACTTAAGGCGCAGCCTCTCAGCTTTAATGTGACGGGCTGCACAGAAACACATCCCCAGCCTCAGGCACTCAAATGTAACTTGAGGCAACTGTTTGTTGTGATTCGGCACTTTATAAATAAAACTGAATTTAATTGATTGAACATAAATAAAATATCTATTTGTCAAGAATTCTTTGCAGGCAATGACTATATTAAATTTTGCTCATCACCGCTTTTCCGGGCCTTTTTTACCTGAAGCTGTCTTCAGGTGTTTGCTCTTCTGTCTTTCTGCGTTTAGTTTCGTCTTCAGCAAGTGAAATGAGCTCCATCTGGGTTGAGATCTGGTGATTTACTCACCCACTGATGAGAGCTTTGCAGCCTTTGGCTGAATTTGAGCACAAAGTACAATTTTCCCTTTAAAATTTATCTCTCTGCTTCTGTCTTCAGTCCCATTCTCAGTGACGCTCACGGCTCAGTGCCATGCATGCCCAGGCATCACACCGCCTGCATTGTGTTTTACAGGCGCTGTCCTGGCTTCTTTTTTTTTTTTTTAAACATTATTATTTATCATATTATTTAAAAAAAAATACACAATTGTACAAAAATGGTTGTAATTCTTCAAAGATTAATGCAGTATATTTGTTCAGTCACTTTAATAAAAAGTTGCAGGCCTTCTCTCTAATCCCATGGTAAAACTTGAATACACTTTGGTACAAAGATAAAATGAAAACTGTGTCCAAGAATATATGGACCTAAGTGTGTTTAATCCCAGCCTACTGCCAAGATTCAAACACAGTGAATTCCATCAGACCCACACGACCAATTTCAGAATAACATTAAACATTAAAAAGAGAGAGAAGCAAGAAGCCACTTACCAGAAGAACACTTGGCTTAATGCTCCCCTGGGAAATCACGGTTATGGTCACTGCAATTGTTTCATCGTGATCATGATTAAATGATTATGTCTCTTTTTTTCCGTCTGTGTGAGTCCAGTATTTTACAAATGTTGCTCAACGTTAACGCGCCTCGTCGGTTACACGCATAGTCTATCTTAAGGGTGAGTAATATTTTTCTCATTCTCTACGGTCTGGTCCTTGTTTCATCATTACATGGTCTGCATTCATGTGTTCCATTCATTAGTAGTAGTAGACTGAATCTACAATGCTGTGCAAAAGTCTTGAGCCACCCCTCATTTTGCTTGGAAAATGGGAAAAGATACATATTGAAATGTGCAAATATACATGGAAATGCAGTATGTAAGGCAAAAAAAAAAAAAGCGTTTGTACAGTTCTATGAATTCGATATTTGGTGTGACCAACACAGGCTGAACTCTCTTAGGCAAGCTTTCTTGTAGTTTCTTACTGATTTTCAGTCTTGTTCTTGTATAATGTGGCGTACCTCAGCCTTTTCTCCCTGTTTCTCTTCCTTAAGAACGGCTTCTTGATAGCCGCCCTTCAGCTGAGACCGGTTCTGATGAGGCTTCAGTGAACAGCAGATGGATCAACTCAAGAATCAGATGCATCTCTCAGCTCCTGTGTCAGGTCTTTGCTGGATTTATTCTTATTTCTTAAGGATATGACTTTCAGATGCTGTTCATCTGCTGTAGATAGTTTTTTAGGCCTTCTACTCCTTTTTTTCCCCCCGTCCACTTATCCAGTTTCTTCAAATCTTATAAGGACACACAGCATTCAGAGACATGCCAAGTTTTCAGCTAATAGTTCTCCACTACTTGTTTGTCTGTCAGACTGAGTTATCTTTGGTATTTTTCATAGATTCAACTAAAGAAATGGGAAGAAATGTTGTGATTTTGCGAGAGGCTGCTAGTAACTGCCTTAGAGATGCAATTTTAAATAGCTTCTTTGCTAAGTGGTCCGTTATGTCTGGATGCAACACTAGTTCATTCTTTGAGTCAGGTGCTTTTTTTTATGCATGAAGGATTCATAGGTCAGTGTTAAGCCCTAAAAGTGCTTAGATGTACTTCTACAACTTTGCCTCATTTAGTTTGTGCAGCTCTATGAATATGCAAATCCCTGCCCCACCTAACTCTCCCTCTGTATCTGTGAGTCCCACTCACTCAGTCGTCTTGTTATACAGAGGGAGACGACACCAGTCCACACCAGGAAGACCTCTCCTCACTTACAGGACTGCTCCTGAACACAAAGGGGGCGCTGTTGCAATGGCTCGTGGAGGAGGCCACTCCACAGCGCCTGGAGCACATCAGTAAATGTGTAGGTGCTACCTGTTAAAAACGAAAACTGTCATCACAAATAAAGCAGTTAGACATTAACACTCGTGAAGCTTCTGTTATAATTAATCATTCTTCAGGCCGCGTTCCCTTTCTCTCCTCTGCTTCATGTGTGTTTGCTTCACCATGAGACACGCAGAGCAGAGGAGACCCAAACATGGTGAAACAGAGAGCAGAGCAACAAAGCAGCAGTTTCATGCCACCTAATATCACTATGCTCATGCTATCATTGTGTGCCAGTAAGAGATCTAGAGACTGGCAAGAGCGGAAGTCACTTTATCTGGAAGGAATGTCAAACATAGACAACAGTTATATAGGGTAAGTACACCCTCTGCCAGGATAAGCTTAATGGATGGCCATCCATGCTGTAAGAGGTGTGATCATCTCTTTTTCTTGACATCACTGTCTGTGTTTTATCCCTTCCCTCTGCATATGCTGCATAAACATAATTTATGCATTCGGAAGACCTGGTCTCACCCGTATTTAGTCGTTACACTGCAGTTTTTTCTTAACAAGGCTAAGAGCTATACATAAACTAAATCTACTGTACTTCATATTATAGCAACATAATGGTTGACTCACTTCCCGTGGCAAGAAATTCTAATTTGATGAGAAAATAATTCAACAGACCACTGGCCTCGATGGCAAGGAGAGGCTCCACGTGTTCATAGTTCATGGTAAATGCTGGGATGAAAGAAAAGAGGCAAGATTTGTGGTATTTCACAATGCAACCAGTGGAAAGGTAACAATTAAGGATGAAGTCATGCTGCTCAGGAAAGTGGAATCATTTCTGTTCTCATCACATTATCCCATTGGTGGCTAATGAGGCTTAAAGGTACTTTGTCAGGAAATGCTGAGGAAATGGTGTAGGTTGATGCCGCTGAGTACCTGAAAGTCTTGTATTACTGACTGCCACACAAAATAAGAATAACAGTCGTTTCACTTCAGCAAGTGCATGACAATGAGATTCCTAACAAACTCCAAGTGGCTGCAAATTATTGTTTTCAGACTCAATTTTCGAAGTTCATTTCTGAAGTCTGCATATCATTTCAGGAGGACATTAAGTTTTTAATGTCTCAAAATGTGAAAGCCTCGTCAACCATCTCCATCGTTTTGGCTTTTTTAATGTGCTATCATTCATCTGTGTGACAAGTTGTTGTTTGTTTATTAGCGGAATAGGTTTTTCAAAGGGAAGTGAATTATAAGGATGAGACAGTAATGAACATGCATCTGTTGTTAAAAAAAAAAAGCCAAACAAAACAGAAAAGGGCCAAATGTTGTATCCCAATCAAAAGTTTGAGTTTTTTGTTTCTGTCTTTCCTAAAAGGAAAAATCAATTCACAAATATTTTTTTATTCCTTTTTCCAGTACTTGCCTGTCTTCTTATGAATTCTGTAAATTTGTGCTGCTCACTCTTTTTTTTCTCTTTAATCACCAAAAATCATCATTTCTGTGTCCACACTCTTTCTGTGCCTGCCTGTGTTTTCTCTGGGTGCTCCCCTTGTCCTCCCACAGATTAATTGCTTATTCTAAATTGGCCTTAGTTGCAGAGCGAGTGTGGCTGTCTCTCTCTTTGTGTTAGCCCCGTGATTGACTGGCGACCAGTCCAGCGTGTACCAGCGTGTTGCTCTCAAATAGGACACACACCACTGTCCCCCTGGCTTACAAACTTGTGACTTGTGATCTAATCCACTGCCGCCACTCACTCTTTAAAAGAGGCATCTGCACATTCACAGCACCATCTCACAGAAGGGCAATGTTAAAGACACTGGGATGGGAACGGGGTGGAAGGAACAAGTGAAGCCAAACAAGCGAATAAAAACGCGACACGTGAGGGAAGCAAACCTTCAAAATAAAACAGGGGGGAACAGGAAGAGAAACATGAAACACACACTCAACAGCAAGGAATGGAAAACACAGGGACAGAACAGAAGAACTCAACGATACAGCAGTGACAATTTTATTTGGGACAGATAAATGTGCACATTGTGGGTGTGCACATTTACACGTGCACGTCTGTGTACTGTCTGAGTACTGTAATTTTGTAGGTTTGTGTGTGTGTACTGGGAGGGGGCTATAGAGAAATGAAAAATAGATTTTTATTATCAGACCACTGCATCTAGAAAACCAATGGACCCGCTGAATTATATTCTCAATAAAGAGATCAAGAACCATACGGGAGAGTATTTGATCTCGATACAGTATGTTTTGTTGGAGGGGGGTGTGTGTGTGTGTGTGTGTGTGTGTGTGTGTGAGAGAGAGAGAGAGAGAGAGAGAGAGAGAGAGAGAGAATGTGTGTTTGGGGGAGAAAGAAACTGTGCACTGTCTGTTTCCCTGTGTGTTTGCCTCCTATTTGAGGTTGTGTTACGATCTTTGTGTGTGTGCGCGTGCACACGTGTGTTGTACACCCCTCGAGGCAGTTCTGTCTCCCAGACAGCTGTTTGGTGACCTGGTAACACCCCTCCTCTCCCTCCCTCAGCGTGTCACTCACACACACACACACACACGCACACACACAGGCAGAGACAGGCACCCTCCCACACACATGGCAGGACAGCATGTCTGCCACCATTGGTATCCCCAAGCCATCACACACATAGAAACTCAAACACAGTCACAGTCAGACACCTTCAGTCCCGCCCACTGAACACTTCCTGATGGCCCAACATTGCTCATTCACCACTAAAGTACATGCCAGACATTCTCAGCTAACAATTTTTGATGTTTAGGACTAAAAGTTCATGATGTAGTTTAAAAATATGGATAACATTTTGTTAATGGTGATAGCGTTTTACTAGCAGCCATAGCTGGGAAATAAAGGCGGGAGTGAGCGCCGGAATGCCAGATTGTTGCTTTCTGCAAGTCACAGAAATTATTAAACAACCTCCAAAATCCCCAATCCAACATCAGGAAGGTGTGAGGCTAAAGAGCCTCAGAGAAGCTATTTAAACATCCTGCAAGCACTTACAACAGAGTCTGTGTATATGTAACACTTTCTGCTACCAAGGGTAGAGGGACCTTTACGAAATCAACCTCGAGCTACGTTCCTAAGATAGAGCATAATTTTGATAAATAATGCATGCATGGAAATTTGTCAGCCCTCTCTCTTTTGTGAATTTTCTCCAAAGCTTGTGACGATGTTCCCCGCGCAATCCCGAGGGACTTTGCTACAGAAATTATGAAAGCTAAATTAGCATTTTTGGCATTTAGTCAACCTTACTACTGGACTCCAATCAGGACGCGCCTGCCTCCTATTCCTAATCATGATATTCAAGTACAAGAAGGTGCAGCCAGACTGTCTGGAAATGCTCCAATATGAAGGCATCGCAGTGCCATCTGACATTGTGCTTCTGGCTTCAGTGGACCATGGTTACTGATTGGCACAGGAGCAGCTTGCAGCAGAGTGTTACACAGTCAAACTGGTAAAGCAGATTCATGCAAGGCGCAAACATCAGCATGTCCAGCTACACTTATGAGGGGCTTAACTGAGTTTTAAGGGCTTCTCTCTTTTTTTTTGACCTGTGATCTTTACCAAATAGATGCAGACAGGTTGTGCATTCTGGCATTTTGCTGAAGATAAAGAGGATTAAAGCAAATAAAGTGAATTCACTTTATTTGCTTTAAGAATAAAAAAGTACTAGGTCCCCTTTAAAACTTTATAAGCCAAACTTTGTCATGTCAGTATAAATAAAAAGAAATAAATAACAAACTAAAGTAGCACCGTAATTCACTCAATGCACAGTTTAAAAAAAAAAAACCTTGTTAAAAACTCTAACCTGGCATATTTTCCCATGGAATCACAGTAATCCACGTGTCCTTATATATTCTACTCTCCATCTGACTGACAAAATCTGCATCATGTGTCGCCTCCAGCGAATAACTGTAAATTACAAACAGGTCACTTGTCAGATGTGGGCTATTGGATCTCCATTTATGTGTCAAATCAATGCTGAAAGAGGATAAAGTTGATTATCTGATGAGGCAGAGTAGCACACTTCAAAGATGTGATATAGTCGATAATAAACAGAAGGTCATGCTACAAAAATTGGTGTTATTTTTGTTCCTGCAGCGAGGGAATATACAGACGGGTCAGAAACTATAACGTGCTGCCAGCAGCTTAAATGTACCTTCGCGCTGATTCTCCAAGTCTCTGGAACTCGACTGGAGGGAAGAAAAACTGTTTTAATAATGTATGCGCAACGGGGGTTTTATCCTGAACCAACCTGTGTTTTTATCAGAGCTTTGAGCATGTTTTCCACTCACTGTGAAGCTGTTTGCTTTGGACTTTGCATGCCTCTCACTCTCTGCTCCTTTTACCAATGTGAGATACATCATTGCCTCAGTATTTTGAGCTCAGAGTTAGAAAATCTGTTGTACAAAAATATGTTAACATGATCCGTTTGAAAAACTGAGGAAATCCAAATTATGCTTACACAGAATTGCACTGCCACCCCACCCCCCCACCCCCACCTCCCTCCAACGTGCATGCATGCACACACGCACACACCTACACAATCTGAACTTGATGTCTTGTGTTTGTTGTAGCTGATAGCATTTACTTTGTGATAAGTGTTAAAAAAAACCCTGTAATATTTTAATAAGAGGTCATCGCTGGTTGTTCCTGCATAATTTGATCTGAAGCCTCTGAGTGCTCCGAATTGCTTTCACTCATCGGGATCTTGCTGTTGCTGTAAACCTAGTTGTAATAAAATTATAGCTGTAATTAAGAGCTGATAATCTAACTACATTCCCCAGACACTTTATTAAGCACATATTGCTAGTACTGGGTCGGACCCCCTTTTGCCTTCAGAATTGCATTAGTTCTTCAAGGCACAGATTCAACAAAATGCTGGAAACATTCCTCAGAGATTTTGGTCCATCACACAGTTGCTGCATGTTTGTCAGCTCCTCATCCGTGACGCAAATCTCCTGTTCCAAAAGGTGCTCTGTCGGACTGAGATCTGGCGACTGTAAACCAGTTGGAGATGATCTGAGCTTTGTGGCATGGTGTGTCATCAGAAGATGGTTACACTGTGGTCACAAAGGGACGGACATGCTCAGCACCAGTACGCAGGTAGACTTTGTATTGATGCTTGGTTGGTACTTAAGGAGCCCAAAGTGTCCCAGTGTGCCAAAAAATATATTTCCCACACCATTACACCAGCAGCAGCAGCCTGAACTGTTGATACAAGGCAGGATGGATCCATGCTTTCATGTTGTTTATGCCAGATTCTGACCCTACCATCTGAATGTCGCAGCAGAAATCGAAACTCATCAGACGAGGCAATGTTTTTCCAATCGCCGCAATTTTGTTGTGCGCGTGCAAATTACAGCCTCAGTTTCCTGGTTGTAGCCGACAAGAGTGACGCCTAGTGTGGTCTTCTGCTGCTGTAACTCATCTGCTTCAAGGTCCGTATTCAGAGATGCTTTTCTGCACACTTCGGTTGTAACAGTAAACCAGTAGATGGCCTCTAACGTCAGCAATGAGCCAGAATTTCAATAGGCAACAAGGCAGAAACTTTGGTGGGAATCCGCAGGTAGGTTAGTCCCCGTGTTACAATTCACAGTTCACCTCTGAAGATTTCAGGACACGCCTTTTTTTCAGGTATCTGCACAAAAAAAAAATACAATAAAAATACAGTCTGTTTTACAATAATACTTCTTACTTAAGCGCGTGACGTACATGTATCAACATTTTAATTTATCCACAGTAGCGTAAAGCGAACCAACTGACATTCATGCGCCAACTATTAACATTATATTTTCCCTTTGCACTGTAGGACTATTTATCTGCTCTGCTGTGCTCTAGTTTTCCGGATGGACTGATTCTATAAAAATCCCCAAAGACGTGACTGGAGGGGCGAGATGCTGTCAAAAAGAAGATTACTCTTGACAAAAATAAGAATTGAAATGGGGAAATGGTAAATTTGCTGTCTCGCTCATTTGTGATGTAGCCCAACTCTGTTGCCTGATGGAGCTTTAGCGCAGAGAGCAGGGGAGAGAGAGGGAGAGCGACAGACCGACGGACCGCCAGTCCGTCCATCTATCCAGCTGCCCCTGCCTCTGCAGAAGCGCGCAGGCACACACACCGACAAAACGCCAGCACGCTCTCTCTCGCTCTCTCTCTCTCTCGCTCTCTCTGACACACACACACACGCGCGCGCGCGCGCGCGTACACATGAACGACAAGAAACGTTGGGAGAGGGTCCCATGCGCGGTTTGCAGGCTGCCGGAGCCTCTACTGTACTAGTCAATGTGCATGTGCGTCTATGTGTGCGTCCGGCGGCTGCATCCTTCCTCCTCTGCGCCCCTCTTCTCCCGGGACAGGAATAACGGGGTACAGGGAGCTCTAATCATACCGAGGCAGGTTGAGCCCCCACAATGCGCGGGGCCAGCGGAGATTGCAGTGGAGAATCAGCAGTATACGCGCACACACAATGAAGATTGGATTACAATGATTTTGTTCGCAGCGGCGCGCTTGTGAAGTGCTAAACGGGGGATTTCATTCAGTTTTTTTTTCTTTTTCTTTCCTTTTTTTTTTGGACTCGGTGGGAATAATTCATTGCAAGAGATTCGGTGATTTTTCTTTTTCTCTCTCCTGTTGTGCAGTGTTTGTGAGACCATCAGTGGCTGCATGGTTTCTCGGAGGAAAGAGGGGACTGTTGCAATGTCATCTCACACCACTGTTTTGGAGCTCTGTGGAAGGGAGATGCTGTAAGTACTTTGCCGTATCTGTTATTGCTCTCCGCCTGTGGGTTTTGATGATCATAAACCGTCTCCCTCTCTCTCTCCCCCCACCTCCGTTTCTCCCCTGATCAGCGAGTGCCGTGGCGCCTTTTGCCCACAAGCGTCCCTTATCCAAAGTGCGGCACCACACCACTGGGAGCACGGCGCTCTAAAACAAGATCAACTTGGATTAAAACGATTAAAGGCAGTCAGTATGCAAGCGTAAAACAAACTCTGCGCTCCAAGCTCTCACGTCAAGTGCTATAATTACCTATTAATTTATACTGGCGCAGTGAGCGGAGCGCAGGCAGCTTCAAAGCGCATAGAGCGCTCATCTTATTTAAATCCATGTACACACCTAGTGTTATAATCTGACAGCTTGGCTAAAATATATACATGTAAAAAAAATCTGCTTCTTTGCCTCTTGCTCGTGCACCCATCTTCTCCAGTTTATCAAAGTGTAACCACAAACCCAGCGAACCAAAGCATGCTTTACCCGACAAAAAAAGATTAAAAATAAAATGAAGGATGAATATTCTTTGCGGCGATTTTATTCAGAGGTTGGACAACACGTTGCGGGGTTTTGGTCACCCCAATGGTTGGCACAACTTCCAGCTCCTCTCCATCCCATATCAGGATGAACAATCGGTGTTGCATCAATGGGGTCTGTAAGAACATGCCGCTTAATTTGTTTTAAAGTTGTAATTCGATCTTGGATGTAAATATCGCGTCTGTTCCGCAGTTAAATTGTGACATAATTTGCCCTAAAAAAGAAATAAATAAATAAATCTTTCACTGTGTAAGAGCGTCTTGGCAAAGAGCGGAGGACTCGGGCCCACGTTGTACCAGTAGGGGTCGCACTTGTATTGGCTTCACTGAACCTAATGGGAAGCTCCAAATGAATTTACATCTATTCGCCCCCCACCCCACCCCCAGTGCGCTCTCGCTCTCTCTCTCTCCTGTTCCCTAAGTCACGTTGTTAAAGCGCAGTTCTTCCATCACGGAAAAGCTCTGTCTCTCTCCTTCTCTTTCCCTCTCTTCTTGGACGTAAAGGCGTCAGCTGCTGCCCACGGAAGGGCAATCCATTTTTATGACATCAAAAGCATCACACGTATTAAACCACTACTTCCGCCCAGGTAGATTCAGGCCTTACAGTACACGTATGAAGGATTTTCCCTCTTATGCCCTACATTCATGCAGGACTGAAAACGTGAATGTTGGCTTGCGTGTATGCGTCCAAACAGCTTCAGAGTATTGTTGCATGCCAAACAGAAGCCACAGAAGAGACATGAGAGAAGGCAGTCAGAAGAAATGGGGAGTGTGAGAAGATGAAAGAGTGGGAGAGTGAGATTTTCTGTGTGTGTTTGTGTGTGTGTGCGGGAGAGTGGGAGATAGCTGTGATTGATTTTTAATGGCCTTTTATTTACATATAGATGAAGACAGAATTAGCAGAAGGCAGCATTAGAGTGATTCAGTTAGAGGATACCTCTGACAACTTTAAAGGGTTACAAGTCAAGTAGAGAACAGATTTTTCCCCGCACAGCAGTGTCAGTGTGCCTCAAATTCATCGGTATTTTTCACGGATGAATAACATCTGAAATCACCTCTGACTCTGGCCTTCAGGGATGGTTTAGGAGAAAAGATTACTTACTTATTGAGCGAAGCCAGAAACACCGCAAGATTCAGAAGATTCAGATCTTTTTGTGATGCCGCGAAGCAAGATCAAGTAACATATTAACCTGCTTATAAATCTAAATGCCCGTCTCCTGGAAATGTTTTACTTGTCATGCCAGCACAGCAAATTGAAATTGCAGTTTAAGAAGAGAGAGGCAGTCTTCTAACATGGGATTACTGCATGCTCATTAGCAGAAAGCAGAAAGTGACTGATGCAATTAGCACTAAAAGAGCTGAAAATAAGTGAGGTGCCACAATATAGTACGAATTCAGCGTCATCTTCCGGTGTGTGGGGGGGTGGGGATAGGTGTGTATTGGGCATCAGGTGCATGCTTGGAGAACAAAGAAACAGAGAGAGTGAGCAAATGTGTTCACATCCCTTAAAAGACAGGGCAGAAGCGAGCTCACGTCTTCCTTTCTCTCGCTCTCTTTTTCCCTCTCTCTCTCATACACACAGTGGGTTTGCAGGGAGCTAAAGAGGTATGTGCAGTGGGCAGACAACATGGTGAAGCCTGAGTGGTAACAGACGATTACTTCCACTGGGCTTCTCACGGGCGCTCATGCACATGTCAGGGCACACAGAGCAGATGGCTGGGGCCTGAGAGAGACTGGATGAGCGAATGGCTGGGAAAAAATGGACAGAGGAATGAGGTGACAAAGAAGAGGAGTGTGAGGCGAATATGGACAACTGTATATATGTGCTCTAGCAAAGTTGGAGGAACCCTGCCTAACAAAAGGCACATTACGTCAGCGGGCTTCTCGGAAATTTGTTGCACCTTAGCTTAAACCCGAAATCGCCCCTGATTACATTGCTATGGCTATTTGTCAGTTATTAGAGCAACCTCTGGAACCATGTGACGCGACAGTGCTAACCACTGCGCTCCCTGTGGAATTTATCCATAGAGGCCAAAACTGCTGATTGTACCAGGCTGTAAACATGCTTTTTAATGCTATAACATTGGGCATTTTAACATGGGAGTCAAAGGGGAATGAATTTCTATCTTCAAGTGGCCACAAGAGGAAATGCAGAATTGGCATTTCTGTGTTGGCTCCAGTTTCCATCTTGGATTGCTGGGCCTTGTTCTCTGTAGGTGGCACCTTTTCCCTCATCTGCTTACCCAAGATATCTACTGTACCACTCACACTAATCATCAGTTCTTACAATTATTAAAAAAAAAGAAACAAAAAGTTGCATGTGGTAAATGTAATGCTCTTTGTGCATTCAGCAGAGGCTTCTTTATGATACAAGTGCTAGGAGAGAGAGAAGGTAAAATCCATTGTGCCTGTGTGGGTTCTCTCCAGCTACTCCAGCTTCCTCCCACAGTACAAAGACATGCTTATTAGTTTAACTGGTGATTCTAAATTGGCCACAGGTGTGAATGTGAGGTTGTCTGTCTCTCTGTGGTATCCCTGTGACAGGCTGACAGTCTGTCCAGGGTGAGTCTATTGCTCTGTGACAGCTGGGATAGGCTGTAGCCCCACCCTGAACTGAATAATAATAGTAATAATTAGTGTAGTTTTATATGCCCCACGAGTAAACAACGAATGAAAAATAGCTTTACTACAGTCTTCTACTGGAAAAAATACCATCCAGTCTGCCTTCACACGCTTAGTTCGTATGCAAAGGAAAGTAGAGCTACAACTTCAGCAGCACATTGGTATTCATACAGTTTCCTTTTCTTGGTGTCTGTTTTCTTCAAATGGCAGAATCTCATTTTAGAATGAATCTCTTGAAATAGAAAAGGACACAAGGACAGAGAATCTGGGGAATGAAATTAGTTGAAAAATAATAGGAATAAGTTTGGGTGTGGGGGGGGTGACGACAGAGAGTGGGAAGATTAACAAAAGGGAAAACAAAGCAGAATTATTTTGGTATTAAGTTATTGTTGAATTATTCTTTGTGTAATTGGGGATAGTGTGACAGTTATGGAGTGGGGGCAGGAAGAGAAACAATAGAGAAGCCTTTCGTTATGCTCAGTGGTGGACTTAAGGAAGATCGGGGAAAAACAGAGAGTGTTAGAGTATCAGGCATCAGGGAGCAGATTTCCAAGGCAGCCATAGTTTATTAAGATTGAAAAGCCAGTAAATAAACTGTAGGTAAAATATTAAGATGGGAGGAGGTAGGATTTTTATATTCTGCTGCAGAGACACAGAGCTTTGTCCTCATTAAAAACAGCTTCAACAGCAAATAGGAGTTTTAAAATGGTCTTACACTGTAACAAATATAAGTTGATTTCATTTGATTCCAGCAGGCGGGCTATCTCAGCGTCAATACTCTGGCAGACAAACTGTGCAACATCAACTCAAAGCATGTTTCTCCCGTCTCTTCTTTTTACGTTTTCATTTATATAAATGCCGATGCCAGTATATCGGCAAACAGCTAATATCGGCAGATGTATCGACCCCCACCGATATATTGGTCGGGCTCTAGAGAAAAATGGAGAGTAATAGTTTTGAGAATGCGCAGAGTGCCTCAAGTCAGTTCAGTCTGGTACCAAACGGTTGAGATGGCAGAAAGATGCAGTGTGAAAGATGAAAGGAAGGATGGACGGATAAGTGAAGAGATGAAGCGGTGATGAATGAAGTCATGGATGAGCCAGTGTGGGATGGGATAAAAAGCATGCAATATTTGGGACAGTCTTTACAAACCAGAACGTGTGCATACATACCCACACACCCACCCCCCTGGGTTGTGGCATAGTAAGAACCACCAACTACTCTCAGTATCAACCACTCTGACTGTGACTCT
>JAVDPK010016775.1:0-16371 GCA_034780415.1 Cichlasoma orientale
TTTCTCACACACAGGTGAGCAGCTCCTTCACTGAACATTGCACAGTCATGCAGTTCAGCAATATTAAAGTAACAGAACTGTAATCCTATCAAGGTAGAAATATAATATTACAATGTCATAGACAGCCTAAAATGAACACAAGGCCAGGTGCTTAAAACACAGATGATGTGTTGACATGATGACATGTCTGCTCTCTCTTATTTGTAGCCACTGAGCTAACACTGCTTACAAAACCACCAGTGATTCTTTTTAACAACAGCAGACAAAAACCTGGTCTCAGTTAAGCCCCAACATGTAACAGACACATTACAAATATTTGCAGGCTCCATTTCAATTTCAGCACTGTGTTATTTCTGTATAAACTTAATCAGAATTCTTATCAAACAGACATGACTCATCTCATTCAAAAGCTTCAAGCATTTGTTGATTAAAGGTTGGGTATTCTGATATGCTTCACTTATGTAATTTTAATGCTAGTCCAATAAGTGATATTCAGTAGAATAATTGCTTTCCCTCCAGCACTTGATCAAACACATCTGCCCACAGAAAGAGGCAAACAGCATTTCCATTCTGTCAAAGTGTCTACATCAAATTATCACCCCCTCTGGTCAGGCCCACCAGAGAAAACTGCTTTAGCTCTATGGCACTAACAGTGTCCTCTATGGCCCTCTACTTCCCACTTTGTAAGTCACCCTTAGACACTCGGCTCTCAGTATATTCAGACTCTACCCACCATTAGTTATCCCTGATTTGTTAAGTCATACTATGAAATCACTCAATAGTATCTTTGTAACTCAAAACAGGTGATTATTGCCTGTAGACAGAAATAAAGAGGTCTTGGATGTCCGTCTGCTATCTCATTTCTTGACAGAACATTTCAGTGTATTAAACCTTATTTTAATGCTGAGAAACTGTATTGTTCTGTTTTTAGTAAAGTTGGCTCAGAGTTTTGCATACGTTGATTTCTATATCATAACTGCAAAGCATAAAAATGTAAACACGTGATTCTGATCACACTATCACAGCTACATTATTGCTAAAAAAAAGCACAATTACTGAATTAAAAAGTAAAGGCCTGAGAAATTGTTTGCCAAGGAATTAATAAATGAAATGGACTAAGAGGACCACCAGAAGTTTCCAGGATTTTGGTTCTGCCAAACTGGGACTGGTTCTTGATACCCAACCTTAGAAACAGCACACTGCAGCAGAAACACTGCCTGTCACTGCAATCATCTGGGACCAATGTCTATGTCTAGACCCAGTATGTCAATATCTGTTTTTACTTGCAGATCATGCAGACCTTTTTTAAGCTTGTTCTTTATCTGCTTTCCATAACTGTTCCTTGACCTCTGTGGGCAGTGTGCTGAACAGGTCCTCTTCCACCACAAGACCAGTTCTCTTCAGCTGTCGGCACTCTCCTAGCTCCACTGGCAGACACTCCAGGCGGTTTCCTCTAAGCTCTAGCTGTATCAACGCAGTCAACTCTCCAAACCGTGATGGTAGTGACTGCAGGCAATTGTTTCCCAAATTCAAAGTGCGAAGCTTCTTGCACTGGAAGAGTTCATTGGGAAGGTTCTCAATCTGTATTTTAAGGGGGGGGGGGGGGGTACAATGGGAAAGAATAAATAGATAAATAATACAAATAAAGCACTAAGGATAAACTCCAATCTACAATTAGGAAAGATTAAAAAGGCTGGGAAACAGTGCTTGTTCCATCACTTACCCTGTTGGCCGTCACTGCCAGGTGCTGAAGATTCTGGAGGAAGCCAATGTCTGTTGGGATATAGGTTAGGTTGTTATGGCTCAAATCCAAGAAGCGCAGCTTGCGGCAATAGAACAAGTGGCTGGGGATCTTCTCAATCTTGTTTCTGTTCAGGTACAGCTTCTCCAGGTTGGTTAGGGTGCCAATCTGAATAGGAATGTAGGCAATCTGGTTGTACCAGAGCTTAAGGCAGACCAAGCGATGAAGATGCTGGAAGCTGATGATCTCCTCGATGGTCTTCAGGTTGTTATCCTTCAAGTCGATCTCCTGCAAGTTGTGCAAACTGAAGATTGAGTGTGGTATGCGTTCGAGATCACAGCGAATGAGCTCTAGTTCTGTCAGGTTTACCATCTTTTTCAGGCTATTGAGCACCATCAACTTGGTTCCTTCATTATTGATGGACAACTTCTGGAGGTGCATGCCCACATCAGTGACCACTTGAGGTAGCTTAGTGAGATTGCTCTTCAGGCGAAGAACCTTGAGCCTCTTGAGCTCCCGGAGCCCATCGATGACAATGTAAGGGTTATTTTCTGCACTGAGATTACCTGTCAAATGAAGCTCACTGAGATTCTTCAAACTGTAGATCCATAATGGGATTTCTTTGATGTCAGTGAACTTGATGTGCAGAGACTTTAAGTTTTCACGCAAAAACGCCAATGCTGGAGCTTCTATTTTGGCCGGGGTGTGATAAAGCCACATCTCTCGCAGGTTAACCAGCTGGGCAATGATTGGGGGAATGGTAACATCTGGGATTAGCTCCAGTTTAAGAACCTCCAACTCCATCAGATCGAACACTGTATCTGGAATGCCACTAAGCATGAAAAGGTGCAACTCCAACTTCTCCTGAGAGTTCTTAGTTATCCTCTGCCTAAGCTTATCCAGTGTCCACTCATTGTTGAGGTTGAGCTGCCTCAGCTTATTTTCGCTTACTTCTGAGAGGAATACGGCAAAGCGTTTAGAATACAGAGGATCATACTGATCTATCATGTGCAACATGAATGCAAAGTCATTCTTCACATCAGGTATGTCACTGTAGCTGCTCTCTTCCCGGATTGACTCAAAGGAGTACTTTTTTAGGGAGCGCCGAAGCATCCAGAAAAGTGTGTACATGCAGATCAAGCCATACACCACCACTAAACTAATGTAGAAACAGGCTAAGATTTTAAAAAGTGTGGCGAGTGGGTGAGCACAACGATACACGCTGTAACCAGTCAGGCTCTCTATTTCTACAGAACAGTCAACACTAAATTGAATATCGTGGACATAATACCCTGTGTAGCAGATTATCAAAATAAACTTGATGACTTTGATGATAGTCTGGCGAATGTACAGTCTGTATACAATGTCTCCTTCTTCCACGTGTATGCGGAATTTCTTCACTTTTTCAAACAGCGCTTTTGCCTGTTCACCCTCTTTCTTGTCCAAAACTCCTGTTTCTGTTCTATCTACAATGCCTTGCTCAAAACGTGACTTTGTCTTTTGAAGCATAGGAACGCTTGCTTCTACATCTTCACTTATTACAGATTCCTTGTGGTCCATTGAGCCGTTCATTTTCATTGGTTTTGGGTCACTTTCTTCAACCACCGTCTCTGACAGTGCCCTGGTTGTCCACGGGGAGTCAAAGCATTTTAGCAAAATGGATACAAAATGCTCTAGTTTGGAGCTAGTCCGTGGAAACTTGAACCAAAAGTTGCTGCAAGCTAGGAAAATAAGGGTGTGGAGTAATACTAGGTAGGGAAAATACTTGGCGAACCAGTGCAACGTATTTTCATAGCAGACAGCATCAACATAATTGTACTGGTGGCGGTCCAAATCATACTGGATCCCTTTGGGCTCCATGAAAAGTGATGAAGTGAGGGTTGAATTGAAGTTCTTCTTGCAGGTCTCATTGACCACCCATTTACAGGGCAAGCAGATCATCTTATCCTGGGTCACCTGCAGTGTCCCCCCAAACACAGAAATCATGAGCATAACAATGGAGATATAGTCAGTGAAGACATCCCACCAAGGTTTCAGAATGCGGTAAGCTGGCTGTGTGTCCACGAAGTACCGCAGCTCTGTGATGGGGATCATGGTTTATCTGTGGGAACAAAGAGAATTTAATTGTAGACAGTGATCTATTGAATCAAAGAGCCTTGTCAAACATAAAAACAATACAGAAATGGCTGTTTACAAAGAGAAAAACTAAATGCCCCTTCGCCATAATGCTTAAGCAACCTTTGCCTAAACCACGGCACAAAACCAAGCAAAGAAATCAATACTATAAATCTAACTAACAAGGTCATACATCAGAACACTGACCATGGTTAATTTGAAGGTTGTCAGGAATAATGAAGTAGTGATTGTGACAAAGACTTTGCTGTTTGACTTTACTTGGTGGGCTACCATGTTATTGATTTAGCTATTGTTAAAAAGGCACAATTAATCTTGCTCTCAAAGGACTGTCATACCAGACAAGGCGTTTCAAATGTTACGGTCAAATGGCAATCAATAAAATATAAAGCCAATTTGTCTGTATTTTAAATTACTCCTACAAGATTAAGGTGAAGTATTAGTGGGACGTTCCCGTTAAGAAAAGGGGAAAAAAAGAAGATATAACATAAAGGCAAAGAGACAGCAGCCTTGAATATGAATGCAGGCTATAAACATAATAAATGACCAAGTTAGGTGAGCAGTAATTTCACACTTGTTTAATCGTGACAAAATTTATAGGTCTGATGTTCATCAGAGTAATGACAAATACATTTCACCTCTCTCTTCTGAGGCTGATTATAAAATATGAGACCAAAGCTGCAAATACACTTATACAGTATTTTAAAATGAGAAAAAAAATACAGATAAAGACAGTATTGTAAATCAGTCATGCATTTAGACAATAACCTGTGTTAAAATTTTGTTTTGGTACCATTTCACATTATTGATAGATCCATTATTACTAATGAGGGCTTGATTTGATGATATAATGATGAGACAATATGAACACTCATCTATCCCTTTAACATGTGTGTTAGGCCAATATGGGTAATGGAGCCAATCAATGAACAAGGATGATCTGAGGCAGGTTTTTATGCATATCCTTTGGCACCCACCAAAGGAAGGAATCATCAGGAGTGGTATATAAACAGTTTTAAACAGTTTTCTTTTAATTTTATTTTATGTGGGAAGTAATTTACTCGAGTTTGAATATGAAATACAATTTTGTTTATCAAGTGGCTAAAAATCCCAGCCAAAATGCACAGACTTCTGTTACGTAGGGGCAAAAAGGACTCTTTGCCTTATCAATACTCCTGCTACATGGGTAGCCAAGCAATTTCACATTAGGCAGCACACACACGCAGACAGGCTTACATCCCATAGCTTACCCACTCAGGACATCATCACTGAAAATACACTGTTGTGAAACCATGACAGAAAACAACTTTGAAGCAAAGTATGAGGACCGCTCATCCAAATGACTTAAAAGACCAATCAGTGTTGGAGTACTTACTTTAAAACGCACAATACAACAATTGCTGTTAAAAATTCAATTTGTTACTTATTTACTTGCTGAAGAAAGGAATTCCTTACACTAGCTGTTACATAAAGATGGTCTGACATAATGTAAACTGTCACATTGTCACCAGTTGATATAAACATTACACTACAGTCCCACACACTGACACAAATCCCCATCCTAATGAGGACAAACACAAGATGTTTCTTTTATTGTTTAAGTATTAACACAAAGGCGACAGTAAAGATGATGAAAACCAGCCCAAAGAGCATCCAAAGAGAAGAATGCTGTGGCCAAAGCGATGCTATTATAGAAACAGGTAGAGGTACAAATGGAGGCTAGAGTGTTACAAGCCTGACTGATAATCCTCCTTGGGGTTGGCACACACTCAGCTTTAACATCAGTCTGGTTTCTTTGTTAGCAGCTTTGCGTTAATATGCGGTTGTTAGAGCCCGATCGATACAAGACTGATACTGACATTTGGTGATTTAAAAATCTGATATTACAATATATTGGCTGATTTTTCTTCCTTTCAGATACAAGAAACATGTGCAGATTTTCCTAAAATGTGTTTTGTGTAGTAATTTATTTACTCACTGGCACTTAGCTGGTTGCTGTGTTTGCGCCGTTACAAATGTATTGCCAACAGCAAAGTTGCAGAGTGCTGATACTGACAGATCGGCAATATACTGCCCAATAATATCTGCCCAACAGTAAATCAGTCAGGCTCTAGTAAAAATTCAAGTGTTGATGTCTCCATTCCTCAAAGGTTGTAGATCACATGAACTCTAGCAAGTCCACCCATCATGGAGATAATTGACATACTTATGCAACATGAGTAACTGCATACGTATTTGAGTAATACTGAAATTAGTACAGTAATACAATACAGGAAATTTTATCCTATTACTGGAATGTGCCACCTTCCTTGTGTCCTCAGTATTGATTATTGCAGTGTGAAGTAGATGTGATGAAAGTTTGAGAAAAGTGAAGAACAGACACACAAACATACAGAGACTCTTTCCTTCAATAGCTAGGCAATTGTTTGGGGGATATTGCTGGACCAGCCCAAATCATGCAGTTGCCTTAAAATAAATCCAAAATCTAAAATAAAAAAAGCTCACAAAACACAACTTATTTAAAACTAAAAATTAATATACTCCTGTCAAGTATGAAAAATTCTTGTACTTACAAATCCTAATTGAAAAGCACAAGTCCTCCATACATAAACAGCCAAGAGCAACCCACAACTAATCTCCCTTACCTCTGCTGTACATCAGAGCCAGATAAAACCCTCTAAATCGCCACACCCAGCATGCAAGCTTGAGAAGTCACTTTTCTTAAGAAGATGTTCCGTTTTGGATTGTTTAACCCAAACAACATGACCGGCAGAGGAGCCACCTTGCTCCCCTCCTCTCTATTCTTAGCAGTTTCCGTTAATAATACCCAGAGTATTGTCTGCGGGGGCCTTGAGAAGCACCTCCCTCGGCCTTCAGGAAGAGATCCTGTTTACCTTATAGAAGCTGCTGTCTCCAATCAGTGTCTCTCTGGAATACTCTACCGTCACCTTTTGCACCCCCCAAAAAAACACACACACACACACACAAAAACACAAAAAGAATGAAGACCTGGCATTCATCACAGAGCTTGTACTTTGGTAGGAAACAGTAAAGACAAATAGCTGCAACGCCTAGTCTGATCCTTAGCCAAATAAGCATATTTAGACTGGCCTGGGTTCAGAGAAACCTTTTTTTTTTCACACAGCTAACGGTTCTATTGCAATAGCCTGGATGGATGGATGATGAAGCAGCAACAACAAGTACTCCAGTCAATAAAACACTCACCAGTTTGGAGGTGTTATCTGTGCTCCAGTGCCTGATGATGTCCCTGGTGGACTAGCCACTTTTTGAGTATCCAAAACTCTTCATGGAGCATTGTCCGTCTCATCAGCATGCAGTTGAATCTGGGGGGAAAACACAAATGCGGTTTTCTAGCATTTCTGAAGGAGAGAATAAATAAAGTTACCCATGCTTATACAAAGTGATGTTTTATCCAAATGACTCTTAAAGATCCTATTTATTTGTTTATTTTTGCACACTTAGCAAGTTAGAATTATTTTTTTTTTTTATCAGATACTGTATATATTTTTCAGACGTCTGTGCCGGCTTTCCATCAGTCACCCCCCAAAACCACAGCATGGGATACCTTTATCATCTAGCTAGGTAGCTGAACAAGCTACTCAACAGAAAGTTAAAGCCGGTGTTTTTTTTTACATATATATCTATATATCTATCGTGTGCAATTAAATAACATGACACGCTGTATTTGAGGGAGTGAACTTCAATATGACAACAACCACCTTATTTGTCAGTACCGACCACGAATAAAACACGTTAGCAAACTAAGCTATACTACGGCTGCTAAGCTAGCTACTTGCTAGCAGTTTTTGCCATCTTTTCATCCCCGCAAACGCTGCACTTAAAACGACATTGGTACACTTCTAACGAGCACTGCAAATTCTGAGGTGTTCAGCTTACTTCATGTGGCGTGCTGCGTTCAAAACTAAGGTTACGTTATCAATAGTTCCAAACAAATTGTATTTGCTGCTGCCAGCTAGCCGCTGTTTTTCCTCCAGGAACTCAAACGCTGTCGAGCGGTGGCGGTGTGGCAGTGTCAAAAAAAACGTAGAAGAAGAACGCGCTTCTTCGTTTGCTTTTCCGGAAGGGGATGTTTCTGTTTTGACAGGGAACATTTAGTATATTTATTGATTGCACGACAACGAGTAGTGCATTTTAATTCTAGAAATGTTGTCAGTCAACACTTTGAGGATTGTTAGTTCATCCCGGGCTGTACTGCACCCATGTTTGCTAACGACTAACCGACTGCCTGTTTCTAAAGCTGTTACATGTTCAGCTCACTGTATGAATGCCAGCCTCCACAAGAAGTGCACATGGCTCAGCAACATGAACTTCAGAGCACTGAGAAAGGAGAGACAGCTGCTTTTCTACACTAACCAAGCCCCTTCACTCAGGAATTGCTGCACAAGTCAAGTTAAACTGAATTGCTGGAACTGTAAGCATCTTATTGGCAAAACCCCTGCATTTTTCTGCGTGTCATGCAAAGCAGTGCAGCCCCCCGAAGAAGGGACATCCTACTTCAAGATCATGGATTGGTGAGTATCTTGTATACCTTATTATATTCCACCATCTTAAAAAGTTTTACAAATTAATTCAGTCTTTTCATTTGAGCATGTGTTGTCTTTTTCAGTGACTACACATTCAAACTGGACACACAAAAGCTGCAGAAAACATATTTGCAGCTCCAGCGGTCTCTTCATCCAGACAACTTCAGCCAGAAATCTGTGGTAGGCAGGGGGAATGTAAGGAGAATAGAGATTTGCTGAGTGAGATGGTCTATGAGTCAGATAACACTTGCCTTTCTATTAGTCGCTCTGTGACGCAGGAAATTGGGTCTGACCCCTTGTCCCTATTTTTGTTTTGTTATGATGATTCATTGTGACTTGGCCATGGGAGTAACTCTGGGCAAAGTAAGAAAGATGGGTTTGTTAAAAGACACTGACAAATGTAGGGCCTGGTAAGGGAACTTGGTCCTCTGTAAGCTACCAAGCAATCTCAAGGCACAGGAAACAGTTTAAGAAATCAAAACTAAATAGCAGCAGAGATGACCAAGCATTTTTCCTTAGATAAAAAATACGAAGGGCTAGAAAAAAGAAATGTAAACAAAAATAGAAGTGGTGTATAAATGGATCAGTGTGGTATTAAAAACAGCTTTATATGAAAGAATAGGTGTATCTTAAGACATTCATGGCTGCTTATTTAAACTATGTATCCTAGGAGGCAACTCCAGCATGCCCAGTAAGCTATTATTTATGTTGATAATTACACCTGTGCTTTTCCTGCTGTGAAATGTAAAAATGTGCACTGGGACCTGCATTAAACACTGTGCATTATAACTATAAAAATATAAAAGAAGAAAAACACAAATATCAAAGAATATTTAATTATAAGCTCCAAGTTTGTAAATCCAGTTAAATAAATTTTTGGTAAATACAGGTTAGGAAAGCAAAAGTTAAATTTGGTTCAGGAAGTGTTCATCCAATGATTAATCTTGCCTTATGGATGGAAGCATCGTCCCGCCCACCAGGATAAAATGTTTCATCATAGGAGAAAATGCTAAATTGTGACTTAAGAGTCTATTTGAGCAGATTAAGAAAAGTAAGTAGCTGAGATTATTCCTCTGAAAATAGTAAAGTGGAAAAAAGGTAACACCTTTACTTTTTAGATGTTAAATATGCTGAGTATTTTCTTGGTTACTCAATCTAGTTTGAGCTGTTTTACGTAATAATGTGACTGAAAGGATTACTTGTCAAAAACAGCTGCTGATTGTGTTAACTAGGGAAACTCTGATTACAATAAGGTCCATAAATATTTGGTCAGTGTCACAATTTTTGTAATTTTGTCTCTGTACAAAAGTAACAAAAGTATTGCAATAACTGTTTTAGAATTATACAGTCTCCTGTTTTCAGAGGTTCAGGCGTCATAGTTGATTGACGAGCACGTTCACGGTCTGTTCCCTCAGAGCAGCTATAATATCTGCCGAAACTGTCATGTCACATCTGCTGAAACACTGATTCCAAGTGTTGAGCTTGTATTTGGTAGCTCTTAACTGGAGTTTTCAATATGGTGGCAGGTTGCTGCAAGTAAATAAGGTCATCATTATGCTGAAAAAACTAAATAAACCTATCAGAGATCTAGTACAATCTCTATGAGTGGCCAAATCAATTCTTAAAAAGAACTGGCCAGCTCAGCAACAGCAAAAGGCTTGGAAGACTGTGGAAGTCTTCTTCTTTGCTTGGTTAAGAAAACCCACTCACGAAATCTATCTGTATCACTGTCAAAGGCTACAGGTAAGAAATGCCTTCATGAATGTAAATGCAGAGGTGCAAACCACTGGTTCCACTCATGAACAAGGAGGTCAGATTAAACTTTGCCAGAAAACATCTAAAAGAGAATGCACAGGTCTGGATTAAAAAAAAAAAAATCTTTGAACAGATGAAACCAAGACGAACTTATAGCAGAATGATGGGAAGATAAAAGCATGGAGAGGGGTAGAAACAGCTCATCATCTGCCAACCATGGTGGATGCAATGTTATGGCAGGGACATATACGGCTGCGAGTGGCCACGAGTGTTTATTGATGATGTGACTGCAGTTAGAAGTAGCAGGATGTATTCTGAAGGGTACAGGGCTGCAGGTTCTGCTCAGGTTCAGCCAAGTGCCGCAGAACCGATCAGACAGTGGATAATGAACCAAAGCAAACTGCAAACGCAGCCCAAGGGTTTCTCAATGCAAAGAAATGGGATATTCTTCAATGGCCGAGTTAGTCACCTGAACCCAACCCAGCAGAGCAGTGGCTCCCCAAGTCAAGAGTTCTGCGGCCCCCTTAGAAAACTGAAAATCCCATGGGGCTAATTAACTGATGTAGCTATCCCAGTCTCAGTAAACACGTGAACCAGTGCCCCCCGATGCTTGCTGTTTAGACAAATTTGGCCAAATTGAGTTTGACAATGAAACATGTACAGGTAATGTTGTGTAGTGGCTGCGCAGAGACGTTGCAGTAACAACAAATGGGAGTGTATGTAAATGTAGAAAGCAGAAGACTCATTAGTGGCATCTATCATTGGCATCTATCACCCCTCACCTTACCATTTTTCTATGTTGTGTTTTTAGCTGAGGATACACAATTGAAAATGAGTTTAATTGTCTATTCTTTTCTTCCAATAAGTCCTGCACAGTGGACATTTAAGAGTTCCCTAACTCTGTGAGGTGAAACACTAAATCACTAGAGATCATTTCCATGAAGTATACAGTGATAGGAAAGACGTTTAATTTAGGTTCTCCCACTTGTCTTTTGATGAAGCACTCACTTACTGATGCTCAGGAAACAAGTCTGACGTTTTCTTCATCTTCACTTTTGAATCATTACTTAAACAAGAAAAAAAAAAAAAAAACAGGTTTGAGGTCGTTGCTAAATCACACCGAGCCCACGGCTCATTTAAGGTGAGACTGGATGCTCATGCACACAACACTTTCAGTTACATTACACATAAAGAAATAAGGCTCGTCCCAGTGCGTTAGAGTTTGAATGTGTTAGATGTTATTTTACAGTGTGATAAATGGTGGCGAATCTCTCCATTTTCCTGTTCCCTCCCTTGTAGATCATTAAGAAAAATGCACGGCAGTTTAGGAAAATAAGCATTATGAATGCAAGATGGAGAGGAGATGTATTGCTTTGGGTGTAATTTATTCTGTACACTCAGGTGGAGAAGCGAAATGCAGAATGTTGTCGCGATACGAAAGCTAAACTCATATTCAGCAGAATGTGAGAGGAGAGAGAGGTAGCCGAAATTGTTTCTTCACACACAATCTGTCCAATATTACACTGAACCTGTTTTATTTATCGCCACCCCTGGACATTTTTTTCTTAATTAGACATCTTCCACCCTCAGGGGTTTGCATCATATATAGAAAAGTCATTACTTATATGAGGCAGCCACCTACTGCATTGGTTATTACAACAGAAACAGCCTCACACGATGGGCCCATGGGTCAGAGCTTCTGACTATTGATTTTCACCAGAGCCAACAGACCTGATAGCTGCAAAATGTTCTCAGATCTGCCAGCCATTTCTGAGCTATCTCTCCCCCCCCCCCAGCCCCACATCTTGTTTCCACACATCTGTCGCGTCAAACTTACACCTGCATTTCCTGAAGGATCCCAAACTGCTCGACTGCAAGAGTTGCTGAACATCGTACAGCTAATTGTCAGTATCACCCAGGATTTTGACAGTGCTATAGATTGGGGGCTGCAAAGTGTAAAATCATTCAGCTCTCGTTTCCTTTTGTCACATTTCCTGTGAATACTGTGAATGTTGCTTGTTCCAAATGCACAGCATGCAAATAGAAAATCATTACATTATGCACTGTATTTTCCCTTTTTAATAAATGACTTTGGATTGAATTTGCTGTCCTTAAAAGAATCCTAACAGATGCCTTTTTTTGCAGAGAGAACAGGAGTATTCAGAAAGCCAGTCTGCTCTTGTTAACAAAGCATACAACACTCTGCTTAAGCCTTTGAGTCGTGGTCTTTACATGGTGAGTTTGAAATCTCTGACTTAACCTGTAACAAAATTCGTAATTACACACTCTGTCTGTGTGATCGCTGCGAAGGCTGGTGTCTCACATCTAAAGGAGCAGACTTTGATGGATTCCATCATATGTTTCAGCTGGAGCTGGAGGGGCTGAGTATAGAGGAGGGCACAGTCTCTGGAGTTGATTCAGATTTTCTAATGAAGCTGATGGAGATTAATGAAGCTCTTGATGAAGCACAGACTCCAGAAGAAGCCGATAAGATCGGCCAAGATACAAAAGGTAAACAAAGTTGTTAATAACATTAGTTAAGTGGATTTCTATTAAGCGATTTGCCCAAGGTAGCAGAAGTGGAAGTGTAATACATGCATCTCTGCGCATCAGATATGTCTGCTTTGGTCCAAATCAGCAATTATTAAAATGAGAATCACTTACTGGCTGAACCGCACCGCGGCTGTTTTCGAGGGTTAAGGTTGCAATCCCTTAGATTTCAGCTCTGGAAACACCTGTGGTTACCATAGAAACCCCAAGCGCAGTGTAGCACTACATCTAACACTCCTCGAGGAGCTACTCTTGTCAGAAATACAGAGGAGCAAAAGATTTACCCATTCACACAGCAGCCAAACACACCAAACAGTAGGAATGACATCAGCCCTGAAAAATACTAAGTGAAAAAGGTCATTAAAGGATGTAATTACAGAGTCATTAATGCAGAGTAAATACTGAAAATTGATGCAGTTTATTTGAAAATTTTAATTCTGATTTAAGGCCAGTTTTGCGTCCTGGAGAAGGAAGATAGATAGAAAACGTACCTATACCCTTGCTTTAGATTTATCAAACAGCCAGTTGCTGATTGGTGGACCAGCTACCACAGTGTGCCTTCAGATTCCATTCAGGGTAGCTCACATCATGCCACATGTGGCAGAAGTTGCAGATTTTGATTGGCTTTTATCGAGGTCAAGAATGATTAAAATTTAACCTTGTCTCTGAAGAGGACAAACGGTGGGTTTTGATGCTCTGATATTAGGAAGTGTGCTTGTCTAATGGGAACAGTTTCACTGGCTACAGTAGTTTTTAATTTGCCCCCAATTTTACGTAACAAATGACCCATTACGTTACAGAAACAGTCATAATTGCCTCCCAGTAAAGTCGATACGTGACTGACTTACCTACAGGGTACGTGCATGGCGTCTGTACAGTTTATAAAGCAGCAGATATTTATTCACTGTGAATAAACAGCACCATGTGTGCCATACGTTAACACGTGCAGATACAGAACTTGTCTTTTCCTTATCTGCAGGAAAACTAGCAGACCTGACAGTGCAGATAGATGCTGCTCTTCTTAAAGGTAATAATACTCAGATGTTGCACTGAAAAACTATTCCTCCCGCATATTCCTTTGTTTGTTTTGTAATCTAGTTGAAGCTTCCCTTTAAGTCGCTGAGTCATTGATTGAACCTCCTTTTTCACCCTTTTTCTTTCTTTTTTTTCAGGAGAGCTTCAGGCTGCCAAAGCACTACTTGTCCAAATGAAATACCATGTAAACATTGAAGAGAAAGTAAAGGAAAAACTCTCAGAATTCATGTAGTTTTCCCACTATTTAAATAACTTAAGCATTTTAGACAGTTTGTATAGAATTGCACACGGTATTGTACATTTATCTTGGGAGTATGTAATATTATTTTTAAACCTGAATAATAAAACTTTACTTGTAATGCACTATAAATAACTGCATTAATGTTTTTTAATTGCTTTTTTTCCAAATTAAAAAAATCTATAGATATGTGGCTGTAATTGGATGAATGCAGTATCTCCCTTGAATTCCACTAATTTCACAAGCCTAATCATATCCACTTGTACCTAATGTGTCATTAAATATGACAGAGATCTATAATTGGCTCTGATTAAAATGCTGCTCCGAGTGTTTATATGATTATCCTGCCTATCAGTTCAGCTTTTTGTCATGTGGGGCTCACATACAGATGAATGGCTCCCACACAGTTCCTCGGAGTGCCTTTAGGTGGAGACATAACACCTTAACAATGGTGGAGAAAACCAGTGCATGTACAAGGCAGATGAAGAAAGTCTTTAATTGAGGCAGACAACCTTATGAATTATTAATGGCTGCTTCATATGTAGCTTTAATGCTATAATAATCAGGATGACCCCCACTGAATGACGATTATTTGAAGAACCTAAGATTTGTGATCCATGTCATTTGTTGCTCATAAATTAATGTAAATTGTCCCGGTACACCTGTGCCTGCAGCATACTGGTACATGCATCAGAATGCAAATTCATCCGCCTTCACATTCACATCATTTAATTTTTTTCAAGTTTTTTATATAATGGAGAAAAATCCTCATAATTTGTAATTACTTTGCAAATTGGCGCTCAATTCACATCTGGGCTGATACCGATAAAGGTGTTACTACTCTGACGTGCGCGGCGAGGCACTTAATCTGAGAGAGCCGTTACAGCACGTTTCATATGAAAAACGATATGTGAGACACACTAACCTATATGTGTATGAGTAGCTGTACTGTGTGCGACAGTCCTCTGGAACATCCTACTGTAACACATCCTGACTGGTGGTTTATTAAGCCTGGAACAACAATGTCGTATGTCTGAGGCTGTTTGGGTTTTCTGCGCTATGGAGAAGCAGTTTCCTTAATACGCATGGATAGACAGTAAATTAAACAGGGCTTCACCCACCACAAGGAGACTAACAGACCTATTTGTTATGCAAGTCGTAATCAAAAGGCATCTACGGTGCTTTTAAATTAATGAGAAAATGTGATCGACTAACAGGGAGGCCACTGCTGTTTCCCAGAACTCTCTGAAATTGAGTTTGAAAGAGACGAAAGGAGAGAAAAAAAAAAAACTCGCTGCAGCCAAGCTGTGAAATTGAGTTGGATGGGATGGCTTGGAAAAGGAAGTAGGTGCATGTGACCACTATGCGGCTTCTGGAACGAGTTAGGTCAGCTTCAGGCTCATAATGTACTGCTGTTGATGGAGTGTTTACTTGTTATGGTGCACTGGGTTAATCCAACTGTTATATCGAGGTCTACACGACCCAGTACATAGAATTCCTCTTGCTTAATTTTTAGTTACTGTTGGGCATCTGGTGAAATGAGCTTTTTCAATTTTGAGACTGATTTTGAGATGAAATGGGACGATAACGCTGTCATATGTGGTCACTCAATATGAAGCTGCAGCCTGCAGTTGGTTAGATTAGCCAAAGGTCTTCTAGATGCAAGTTTTGGAAAACTTAGCAGCCTCCAGGTCTTTGGACAGTCATTTTGAAGCATTATTCAATTATCTAGTGAGCAGGGTAACTATCATCAAAGAGATCAGAATCATAAGGACATTTGATTAATAAAAAATACGCTATAAAGTTTTTTCACCAGGAAGTTATCATTTCTACCGTCAGTTTTACTGTTTTGGAATTCCCCCGTAGATTTCAACTCGGGATTCTTTAAGTGTCTGTGTACTCTCAGGTTAGCCTTTTTCATTTCTTTGAGATGTTTCACCTCTTATCCAGGAGGCGTCTTCAGTTCTAAAACCAAAAGGTCCCAGGTATTTAAACCCTAACGGGGGTTGCCCCCTTTGGAGGTGGTCATTGACCCACTATTAATCAAGGTGTGAAAAAAGGCATGGGTCATTACCACCAAGGGTTTCCGGTGGAAGAACCAGCTTTACCCCCAATCAGAGACGAGATTAAGGGCGATTGAGCAACTAGGCCTGTGATGTCACCCAAAAATGGCCTAGCGTCCGCCAAATTTGTTTGTGTGTTCAGAGCTCCAAGTCGAACACCAGTGTTTATAATTACCACAAGCTCCCACTCTCAACAACGTAAACGATTCATTTGGGGCATATTTTTTCCTTTTAACAGATATAAAGATTTGAAATGAATCTTTTTTTTTTTTTTTTTTGCGCCTGTCATGT
>JAVDPK010016776.1:0-16368 GCA_034780415.1 Cichlasoma orientale
CACACACACACACACACACACACACACACACACACACACACACACACACACATAAATACATATAGAGCAGTTGGATGGTGTAGTGGCAACTCAAAATATGAGTGACAGATATACAATCGAAGCCATACTGGCAGATTAACAAGGTCCATGTCGGGTGTTAAGGATCCAGGACATTCTGATGATAAGTGGGCTATTGGAACAAGGCTTAAGTGGGCAAGAGATGAGAATAGGGAACTGTTGGAATGTAACCCCAGTGAGAGGGGTTACATGAACAGGATGTAGGATATATTCTTTGACACCCAACATCTAGACTAACATTGAAACAACTAATAGCTCAGTGTTCCAATATTCACATAAAGCAACTGCTATCACAACTAGAAACTCATGAGATACAGCACAAATGCTATGGCAAGGAGGAGCCAGAACATCAGGTCAGGAGGAAGATTTTACCATCCCCACACTCTGAGATTGGGTAAAATGCCCCAAGAACAATTGATACACTGAATGCCACAGCAGCTGACCTGAAAGAGAAGATAATGGCTAAATTTTAAACCTGGCCCCTCCATGGTCAATTGCCAAGACTACATGAAGTAACCTCTGAAAGACTACTACAAGATGTAAATGCAGCATTACAGACTATCCCTACTGCGACCATCACTGAAACCAACCAGCTGACCACAGCAACAATGATCCTAGAGATGCCTGGCTACAAGATGAATGACAGTCAGAAGGAGCAGTACCCTCCATAGAAAAGAAAACTAGATGCTAAGATCAAGGCAGCATGGAGGGAAGTTATCCAGTTAGTTGCAGAAAGGTTTCATGGAGAAAGGAGTGGCTAAGAAGTACAAAAAGCTGCCCATACCTGAGGCCTTAGAAACCGCTAAGGAAAGACTTGCAGCCTTGGCTAGCCACTTGAAGAGGTATACCAGATACATAGAAGCCAGGAGAATAAACTAGTTGTTCTCCACTGAACCATCCAAGGTGTATTCTCAATTGCAGGGGAACAATATGACAGGAGCCCCCCACCAAGGCTGGAAATGGAGCAATACTGGAAGAGCATATGGGAGAAGGATGCAACACATAACATTAATGCTCAGTGGCTAGTGAATCTAAGCGCAGACCACAGCAACCTTCCTGAACAGGATCCAGTAACCATCTAATAAAGTGTCTCAAATATGAAGAGTTGGAGCACCAGGCACTGACATAATTTACACCTACTGGCTAAAGAAGCTAACTGCACTCCATGAGCACCTGGCAGCACAAATGAACCAACTACTATTGGATAAGACACACCCAGAATGGCTAACTGAAGGCTGGACAGTCCTGATTCCTAAGGATCTCCAGAAGGGACTGGTCCCATCCAACTGCTGGCCAATAACCTGCCTCAGCACAACATGGAAGCTCCTGTCAGGCATCAGAGTAGTTAAAATGAACAGGCACATGGTTAAATACATGAGCGGAGCCCAGAAAGGAATTGGCAGTAACACCAGTGGAGCAAAACACCAGCTACTGGTAAACAGAACAGTCACTCGAGACTCTAAGACCAGACTGGCCAACCTGTGCACCCTTTGGATTGATTACAACAAAGCCTATAACTTAATGCCTAGAACTGTAGAAGATCAACAAGACCCTAAGAACCTTCATCAGGAATTCAAGGGGGATGTGGAGAACAACACTAGAGGCCGACATCAAGTGCAGGATTTACCAAGGAGATGTGGTGTCCCCACTGCTGTTCTGCATAGACTTGAACTCCCTCAGCCAGATCATCAACAAGACTGGTTATAGATACCGACTACGGAATGGAGCAAACATTAACCACCTCCTGATGGTCGACATCAAGCTGTATGCCAGGAGTGTACAAAACATCAGTTCACTGATCCACACCACTAGGATCTATAGCAATGACACTGGAATGTCATTTGGACTATAGTGTACTCGGATGGTAACGAAGAGAGTGAAGGTAGTCTTTTTACAGTCGGAATCCCACAGGCAAATGGGAAACATGAAAAGGCCAGAGGAAAGCTGCAACTGGCAAATACCTGCAGAGAGTAAGGCAAGTCCTGAGAAGACAGCTGAATGGGAAGAACAAGTTCTGGGCAATGAACACTTACAGCCTGCTGGGATAATAAGCTACCCAAAGGAGGAGAGAGAAGCCACCAACATCAAGACAAGAAAATTCCTTACCATGCATAGGGGGTTTCACCACAAGTCCAACATCCTGAGATTGTATGCTAAGCAGAAAGAAGGAGGCCGATGTCTAGTGAGTGTCAGAACCACTATCTAGGATGAAACAACAAAGATCCGTGAATGCATCAGAAAGATGGCCACAAGTGATTATGTGCTTAGTGAGCACAGCAGAAACCTGAGAAAAGGAGGAGCAAGAACGGGAACCAACATGGAAGGACAGGCCCATGCATGGCATGTACCACCAGCAGATAGAAGAAGTGGCGGATATCAAAAAAATCAATGGTTGGACAAAGCTGGAGTGACAGACAGCACAGAGGCAGTATTCACAGGAAAAAGCTCTACGCACAAGATCAATAGAGGCTGGGGCCTATCTACCACACCAGGCCTACATACCACCCCAGGCTCAGGCTGTGCAGAGATGCCCCTGAGATGATCCAGCACATAACAGCAGGGTGCAAAATGCTAGCAGGCAGGGCAGACATAGAATGCCATGACCAAGTGGCTGGCATAGTATATAGGAACATCTGTGCCATCAGAGGCCGATGTTACTCAATTTTCCCGAGATGTTTTATTTACATATGGGCTGATAAGGAATACTATGGGCAGTCTTTGTGTGAAGTCTTTCAAGGTGTTAAAATCCTCTGGTTGAGTACAAGCCTATTTCTGGTAGCTTCTCCCAAGAATGTTGTACACCTAATGTTTGATTTAAACTTAGCAGCACACTGTTGACATAAAATAGCTCTGGTTTCTGAAGTGGCAGAAAGGATGTGGAAGGTGAAGGTAACAGTGGTCACTGTGGTAATTGGAAGACTCTGGGAGAGTGGCTCCAGCAGATTCCAGGAATGGCAGCCGAGATCTCTGTCCAGACGAGCTTAGTTCTAGAACAGCTAAGATACTGCGCAAGACCCTCAAGCTCCCAGGCCTCTGATAGAACTCCAAACTTGGAGGATAAAGACTGCCCGCAGGGCAAGTGGGTAATTTTATATATGAAGAGTTCAGATGCAAAAGCTGCTAAACGCCACCTTTGTCTAAAATGAGATAACAATATTTATGGTATCCTTTCCACATGTACTATACAGGGAAAGCATTAGGACCCAGGGGATAGTAGGGAGAGTATAAAATGGGAAGTAGTAGCAGCTGCTGACCTTTCTTTATTATGCTGACCTGGAAGTGGTGACGGACAAGGAGTCATGGTATGGTGCATCACTGTGGTAAACAACACGGCAGTTGGAAACTTAAATTGCTCTTGTTGATAGCATGAGTATTGTTTATACTTTGGTTTACTCTTAGGAGTGTGAAAAGAGGAGGGCTGGAGGATTTGGGTGTCACCCTGGAAATATGCTGTCCGCCATAGCAATTACGTATAAACAGAATATTTCTAGTTCTCTTTCTTCCATCCACTGACGGAAGAAAGAGATGACTTGAGTTTCATTGTGTCTTTTTTTTATATCTTTCATGCAATTATTTGGATATTACTCACGTGATAAGGATAGACTGGTTCTCACAATCTGAAAGAAACAATACCACACATGGTCAAAATACTTGAAAAAACTCATAAAATGTGCTATGCCTTGTTTTGTGTGCCATGTCCATGATATTTATTGTCTTGTTGTTTCTTTGCAGCTATTGTAACAATAAATATTGCACTGGGTGGCCAGCTTATTACGTTGTGTAAGGTATGGCATTTCTGTGTAATATGTTGCGAAGAATTAATGGCGTTAAGCACGTACACTGGCATGTAATGAAAGTGTGTGTTTTGCAGGACAGTGGACCCAGGCGCATTGTCACTGTCCCCTTTTTGCCTGTTGTTTTTTTGTTTTCCCAGAAGCCTGGGAGCTTGAGGGTTCTATACAGTATCTTAGCTGTTCCCAGGACTGTGCTCTTCTGGACAGAAATATCGGATGTTGTTCCTGGAATCTGCTGGAGCCATTCTCCCAGTTTGGGGGTCACTGCCCCAAGTGATCCGATTACCACGGGGACCACTGTTACCTTCACTTTCCACATCCTTTCTAGCTCTTCTCTTAGCCCTTGGTATTTATCGAGCTTCTCGTGTTCCTTCTTCCTAATGTTTCCGTCACTTGGTATTGCAATGTCTATCACTACGGCCTTCTTCCTTTGTTTGTCCACCAACACGATGTCCAGTTGGTTAGCCATCACAAGTTTGTCTGTGTGTCCCACGGGATTTTAGCTCTGTTATTCTCAGCCACCGTTGGGGGCGTATCCCATTTTGATCTCGGGACTTCCAAGTCATACTTGGCACAGATGCTCTTGTATACTATGCCGACCACTTGGTTATGGCGCTCCATGTATGCCCTGCCTACTAGCGTCTTGCACCCTGCTGTTATGTGCTGGACTGTCTCAGGGGCATCTTTGCACAATCTGCACCTGGGGTCTTGCTTGGTGTGGTAGACCCCAGCCTCTATCAATCTTGTGCTCAGGGCTTGTTCCTGTGCTGCCATGATTAGTGCCTCTGTGCTGTCTGTCAGTCCAGCTTTGTCTAGCCATTATTAGGATTTTTCTAAGTCAGCCACTTCTTCAATCTGCCGGTGGTACATGCCATGCAGAGGCCTGTCCTTCCATGATGGTTCCTGTTCTTGCTTCTCTTCTTTCTCAGGTTACTGCTACCTGAGGTACTATCTATGATGATCCTTTGTATCCATCTTCCTGATGTATACATGGATCTTTGTTGTTTCATCTAGGATAGTGGTTCTGACACTCACTAGTCCTCGGCCTTCTTCCTTTCGCTTAGTGTACAGTCTTAGGGTGCTGGATTTGGGGTGAAACACATCATGCATGGTAAGGAGCTTTCTTGTCTTGATGTCAGTGGCTTCTATTTCTTTCTTTGGCCAGCTTATTATCCTAGCAGGGTATCTGACACCTGGCAGGGCGTAGGTGTTGATTGCCCGGATCTTGTTCTTCCCATTCAGCTGACTCTTTAGGGCTTGCCTTACTCTCTGTTTGTACTTGGAGGTTGCAGCTTTCCTAGCGGCCTCTTCATGATTCCCATTTGCCAGTGGGATCCCAAGGTACTTGCAGCCATCTTCATTGTCTGCAATGTTGCCTTCTGGTAGTGCAATCCTCTCAGTTCTGACTACTGTCCCGCTCTTTGTTACCATGCGACTACACTTCTCCAGTCCAAATTACATTCCAATGTCATTGCTGTAGATCCGTGTGGTGTGGATCAGTGAATCGATGTCTTGGTCACTGTCATCAATATACACACATTATCAGTCAAAAGTTTGGACACACCTTCTCATTCAATGTTTTTTTGTTTCCTACATTGTAAATTAATACTGAAGTCATCCAGATTATGAAGGAACACATAAGGAATCATGTAGTAAACTTAAAAGTGTTAAACAAGCCAAAATATGTTTTCGATTTTAGATTCTTCAAAGAAGGCACCTTTTGCTTTGATTACAGCTTTGCGCACTCTTGGCATTCTCTCAATCAGCTTCATGAGATCATCATCACCTGAAATAGTTTTCCAACATTCTTGAAAGTGTTCCGAGGGGTGCTGAGCACTTGTTGTATGCTTTGCCTTCACTCCGCAGTCTAACTCATCTCAAACCATCTCAATTGGGTTTAGATCAGGTGATTGTGGAGGCCAGGTCATCTGACGCAACACTCCATCACCCTCTCAAATAGCCCTTACAAAGTGGAGGTGTGTTTGGGGTCATTATACTGTTGAAAAACAAATGATGGTCCCACTAAGAGCAAACCAGATTGAATGTCATGTTGCTGCAGAATGCTGTGGTAGCCATGCTGGTTAAGCGTGCCTTGAATTTTGAATAAACCACCAACAGTGTCACCAGCAAAGCACCCCCATATCATCACATTACCGCCATACTTCATGGTGGGAACTACACATATAGGGACCATGCACTCACCTTTTCTACATCCTGCAAAGACATGGCATATGGAACCAAAAATCTCAAATTTGGACTCATCAGACCAAAGGACAGATTTCCACTGCTCTAACATCCATTCCTCGTGTTCCTTGGCCAAAGCCATTCTCTTCTTCTTCTTGTTCTTCCTTAGAAGTGGTATCTTTGCAGCAATTCAATCATAAAGTCCAGATTCACGCAGTCTTCTCCAAACAGTTGATGTCGAGATGTGTGTGCTACTTGAACTCTGTGAAGCATTTAGGTGGGCTCTTATCTGGTGCTGTTAACTTGCAGTTTCTGAGGCTGGTAACTCTGATGAACTTATCCTGTGTAACAGAGGTAACTCTTGGTCTTCCTTTCCTGGGGTGGTCCTGATGAGAGTCAGTTTCATCATAATGTTTGGTGGTCTTTGCGACTACACTTGAAAATACTTTCAAAGTTATTGAAATTTTTCAGATTGACTGACCTTTATTTCTTAAAATAATGACAGACTGTCATTTTTCTTTACTTAGTTGAGTAGTTCTTGCTATAATATGGATTAGAACATTACTCAAATTGGGCTATTCACTGTGATGGTCTCAAACACATTAAGAGGGAGAAATTCAAGAAATTAACTCTTGACAAGGCACAGCTGTTAACTGAAAGCCATTCCAGGTGACTACCTCATAAATACTGAGAAAATGTCAAAATGTGCAACGCTGTCATCTAAGCAAGAGGTGCCTACTTTGAAGAATCTAAATTGTAAAACATATTCTGGTTTGTTTAACACTTCTTCATAGTTTGGATGACTTTAATATTGATCTACAATGCAGACAATTTTTAAATAATGAAAAACCACTGAATTAGGTGTGTCCAAACATTTGACTGGTTGGTACTGTATATAATTTTTAAAGTGGTTTTGAAAAGAATTATCCGGGCTGTCAGCTTCCTATAGATCCCTTCCTGGTGCCTTAAACCCCACTCACACCTTACTACAGATTACCTATTGGGGTCACCCGAAGTGACCAGGTCTCACAGGTGTCACAGTGGTTTCACAGGAAACCCTTTGTGGTAATGATCCACATGTTTGTTTCTAGGTAGAAACACTCATAACTCTCTTGTGTCTTGTAATTTCTTTTAAAAATTACAATGTTAGAATAAAATATACACATATTTAGGAAAAGTCAGGGACCCACAGTCACATGGGGTTAATAGCAAAAAAGATATTAGACTTCAAAATTTGAAAATGGTCAAAATGACCACCTTGGGAGTTCTAGTGTTAAATTGTGTGAACCTGTGTGAATCTATGAAGAGAACGGGATGCCAGTGGCAGACCAGCCACTCCTGGTATTCTCTGGGGATTTCTAATGTTGCTGGGCTGTAAATGACTCTATTCGAAGGGTAGTCCTCTACCTCCCTGTCTTATGTATTCTGACCCTCCCTCCTCCACTCCCTCAAACACAGTCACACATGTAGGGTTTTGGGGGGTGGGGGACAGAGTGGGTAGGGCCATTCATGTCGCTGCGTAGTGACCTGCCTTTGCTTTTTAATTACACTATAGTTTTTATGTTCCCCCTTGGGGGGGGAAGGTGGATGAGTCTGTGTCTTTCTTTGTGTGGTTGGTGTGTGTGTGTGTGTGTGTGTGTGTGTATCTCATATAAATCTCACATATATAAATTTAAAAAATAATAAAAAAAAATCACCTCATGTTATTTAATAAACCTATTGCCACATAACAAAATAATTTTTAAACCTATTGGTCCTTGACCATGGCACCACATATCAACGGCCTGAGGGGAGCAACCTGAAGTGGCTATGAAGAGGGTGGCTGGAATCAGCCAGGATAGAGTGGGGTTTTATTTTTATGGGTCCTGACCTTGTACACATCCCCCAGGTAGTTCAGGGAAACCCCTGCAATCTTGCTGCATAGTTTAACAATTCCCTGGAGACGATTTCTATTCCTCAAATTTAAAAGCCCATACCAACACATTAAAGAAAAAGTTAATGCACACACTAAGAAATAGAGGGACAGGATTGGACCTAAAATCCTGTCCCTCTATTTCTTAGTGTGCAGATTCTATAAACAAAGATAAAAAAATTCCCACAGAAGTATGATCAACATTAAAATTTTGGAGCTTGCAATAAAAAAAAGTCTTTGCTTTCTTGCACACTGCATCAACCTGTTGTATACTGTGAGCTGAGCTACTGAGAACGGAATGTGATGGGTTGTCAGCTTTTTGTTGTATATCTGCAATGTTGGTGTCCAGTGCAGAGAGCTGTGGCTTGGCCCGCAGAGACTCGGGTGGGTTAGCAGGTTCATCTACTTTTTCAGGTATAACTTTCACATGATCTTTGATCGACTCATTAATTTGGGACATCACATCTTTCAGGATGTCTGCATAGCCCCTCCCACTCATCTTACCTAGGTTTTGAAGGTTTACTTTACTTTTTTTTGTATAAACATTAGCAAGAGACTGTATTTATTAGGTAAAACTACTATAAGACATATAAGTATGTGGCAATGGGTCTAGAGCTTTAACAGCAGCTCCTGTATTGTATTCAACAATAAAACTCAGGAAAAACTCTGAGGTGTGGTCATCCACTGATATGACTCTTAAAATTGACCCATACTGTTTTGCAAAGTCAACCACTCCATCATCTTGCTCATCTCCAGCTATTCCACTCACTATCACAGAATTTGGGATTTTAACTGATTGTCTTTGAATAATCTCCATTTTGAGCAATTACTAGTGTGGATTACATAGCCAATACCTCATGACTTGCTCACCAAAATTTTGTTCATGTAACCCTTTACTCAAGGCTAGGGCCTAAGTACTAAGCGTTACAGACCAGCATCTAGGTTTGGAAGAGGTATTGTGAGGTAAGAGTGATGTGCAATGAAATAGGTGGAGCCAGGAAATGAGCTAGAACAATTATTATTTTAAAAAGGAAAAAATTAAATAAAAATGGATTTCAACTTAACAAGCCGGCATTCAAAGGTTCACATTCAGTTTGTTTACATTCATTTCAATACCCACAGTCCTTTAAGTTTGAGTCTGTCTCTTTAGTCATCTTGAACTATTCTTTCTTTTTTTTTTTTTAATCAAGTGGTGTTCCGGCTCTAGTGGTAATAGAGTGGTTACCACAATGTATCAGTGCTGAAGATATGAATGCTGTTCTCTATTCAGGACTCCAGTTGTGCGCTCACTCTCGCCATCTCCATTCAAGGGAGAAATCCATTCAGTCCAGTCAGAGGTATCTGAACCAGCAAAAGAAACTTAGCCTGTAGAACAATAACAGTATTATTTTATATGACTAATGATTGATCAACTTTATCTAGAATCCTCTGTCTTAGTTATAGCTTGTTAATACATCATCTTTCCATAACACCATTGTTACAATATGCATAATGTACACAATAGCATAAATTTGCATTCATGGTTTCTTTCTAACTCAAAATAACTCATACATGAACTTGTTTTAAACCTATGAAAATAAACAATATGATTTTCAGTTTTTCAGTATTTAAAACAACTCACCAAGATGGTGTTTCAGCAGATCACGGTAAGAAAATCGTCAGCCTCTCTCCTTTGTGCTCAGAGACTGGGAAATTACTATGAAGCTCTGTCAGCAATGATAAATGATAAATGAGATATCATTAGGAATGAATGACTGTCAAAATAGGATGCCAACTAAACAAGACATCTAATATTTTATTAAGTGCAACTCTTTCAATGTCCATATCCATTAAATACACAATTGGAATGTGGTATGTGGAATCATATCTGATCAATATGTATGTACTTGATAAGATCTATAATTAAAAGCATATTGTAATTACAAAAACATTTTATGGATATTTTTAAAAGGGTAAATCCATTAACTTTATGTTGGAATGCACATAAAAAACCCCATTTTACACTTGATATTATCAAAAATGAAAAGTAGATTATTATAATACAAACCAAACTCAACAAGATAAGAGCAGATATTACATGAGCTATCATGTCCAAACCAGGCCAATATGATCAAGATAAGCAACCGAGTGAAGGACTGTTTAGAAAAAAATTAATAACACTAATAAATAAATGGACCATAATTTTAACATGTAGGAAATAAACCATTTAATGAACTTAAAGGTAGAAAACAAAACTTAAGGAAAACATAATTATTTAAGTACAATTAACATGAGTTAACTAAGAAATTTCTACTTATTTTAACTAAAATTACTATTATTATTTACTTTAATCAGTTTGCATTTACTAAAAGAACATTAAGCATAGTAGAATAGAAAAATATATCTGGATTTAAATTATTTGATTTTGTGGTTATAGATAGACAAAATTGAGTACTTTCACTCAGACATTTTATGAGTGTAACTATCAGTAAAACTATGAATAAAGGAGCCCCAAAACAATCAAAATGAAAGTACCTTGAAAATAAGCAAGAACATGAAGCCTATACATCATAACACCACCTAGCAAAGCACTACAACTTGACTGCAGTCATTTTCCTATTTCAGTTGTAGCGCCTTGTTTAATCCCTTGTGTCTACTCTGCACTTTTCTTGTAATTGTATCTGACTCTAGGAATGATAGTGAACATGCACAGAGTATTGTACTTCATCTTTTAAAGTGGACTTGCCTTTCCTATACACACATTTTAATTAAAAATTAATTTGAAATTTGAACAGAAATTTAGATGGAAATAATCAAGATGATATATTTGTTTCAAGTTGGGAAATAGTGTTAACATTCCAAATGTGTTCTATAAATATAGCCTTCTCTTATGCCAAACAGAAATCGCTCCTCCATCCCTTTGCTGGATTTATTTTTGACCTTATTACGTTGTGATCTGCTGGTAAGATGGAAAATATTAAGCCACGTCTGTGCAAAACTTGGAACTGAGCATTAATACTAGCTAAGATCCCAGACTTTTCTCTCCTTAAATCATTTATCACATCCTCAGTAAATCAAAAATGAAAATCAAACATTTTAGCTTTTTTTTTTTTTTGCCTTATAAAAACACAGTAACGGTACTTGTAGCAAACATTTTTTTTAATATTAAATTGGTCAGTCGTCTTCAAACTCTGTTCCCGGGAGATATACAACACTTGTCTGGCATTACCACAAAGCCTGAGCCTGAATTTTATTTCAGATGGCTGAGATGTTTATGTCCTGCAACTGTATACCAGTGACATTTCAAGACTTCTCCAAATTTAAATCTCATTACTAACTGGCTGGCTATCATATCAGAGTTTATAGGACACGCATGAACTGAGTATAGACTTTGTCAGCTTAATGTTGTTTGAATCTGAAAATTGAGTGGAACAAATAATTCACAAACCATGCAGTGCACTTTATAATTAACAATTAATTATGTTATGGACAATATTAGTTTGCTCAATGTTTCTGAACATAATCACTTTCAAAACTATATCTATGACATTGGCTTTTTTATTTTCAATAGGGAATACAGCTATATTGACTGTCAAGACAGTTTTGATATGTTTCTGTTGTATTAAAAAAAGGATTTGAGTTATCTGCAAATACTGTTGATTGAGTTTAAGTTAAATGTACTTAATCTGACATTATATTTAACTGTATAATCCTATATTTGTGACTTAATAAAATAACTAAACTATACGCATTTTAAAGAATGTTAATTCCATCCATCCATCCATACATGCATACATGCATACGTACATTTTCTTCCATATGTAGAAAAGGAAACATGGTAATTAATTTATTTTTGACCATATCAATATCAAGCAGTAAGGTGTCAGACATTCCTGACCAAATTGAGTGAAGCACAAATGCTGAAGAGGCAGAGCCGTTGTGTATAAAAGCAGCAGCTCTGGGCGTTTGCTCTAACTGAGAGGCATAAGACAGGTTAGTACAGTAAAAGGTTCCTCTACCATGTTTCTGTTATTATATGTGTTCATTAATAGTTGCATGCTATAGTGTTCAGTTACTTCAATTAATTTATTGACATCCAAATTTTTCTATATATTTTGTATTTTAATACATTTTGAAATCTTTAAAATACTTACAAAAAAATGTAAAACTTGCATCTACTTTTACCATTATTTTATAGCACCTTGACATACGCAGGATACCAAGGAATTTCTTTTTGCATCAGCTGAGGTAAATTCCATAAAATAAAAATGATGGAGATTAATTGAGGGTTGATTTATGACATTTGATTTATGTGTTGATTGGTTATATTTTCAGTCTCCATTAAAGTGCCACCATGAGCACAGACGCGGAGATGGAGCAGTATGGCGCGGCGGCCATTTTCCTCCGCAAGCCAGAAAGGGAGAGGATTGAGGCCCAGACTGCTCCATTTGATGCCAAGACGGCCTTCTTTGTGACAGATCCTGATGAGATGTATGTCAAGGGTAAACTAGTCAAGAAGGAGGGTGGCAAAGCCACCGTTGAGACACTAGGAGGAAAGGTACTGATGTGCTTTATTTATCTGTTTAGTATACCAAGCCTAATTGTGAAAGATGACGTTGGGTAACCGATCTTTATTTTCTATTTAGACAGTCACCGTGAAAGAGGATGACATCCACGCTATGAACCCTCCAAAGTTCGATAAGATTGAGGACATGGCCATGATGACCCACCTTAATGAACCAGCTGTGCTGTTTAACCTCAAAGAGCGTTATGCATCATGGATGATCTACGTAGGTTTTCACTTTGCTGTGTGTGAAATGAAACGATCATGCTGATCTGTACATACTCAAATATAGTTTATTGTCTATAACGACAGACCTACTCCGGGTTGTTCTGCGTTGTCGTCAATCCCTACAAGTGGCTTCCTGTGTATGATGCTACATGTGTAGCAGCATACAGAGGCAAGAAGAGGATTGAGGCTCCACCCCACATCTTCTCCATCTCTGACAATGCCTATCAGTTCATGCTCACTGGTAAGATCAATTTACAATTAAAACATTCAAATGCAAATTAAACACTTATACTTTATTACCGCAGTCATATTTTTTCCAATTAGTTTCTTAGCACTTATGAGTGCTAATAATGAGTCAATCCTTAGATTATCTAAGAAATAATGAAAACAGAACTCATGTGAAGCTTGTACTGTATGTTTTTAATTTAGATCGTGAGAACCAGTCTGTCCTGATTACGTAAGTAGAATACAAATCTGTGTGTAGTATAAATATATAGTGTAAACTTTAAAATAGCAAAGTTGAGATTTAACAATGTGTCCCCCAGTGGAGAATCTGGTGCAGGAAAGACTGTCAACACCAAACGTGTCATCCAGTACTTTGCAACAATTGCAGCTCTTGGAGCTAAGAAGTCTGAGCCAACACCTGGCAAAATGCAGGTAGATTTGTGATTTGGGATTAAACTATTTGTTATAGGAAAAATAATTTTTGGAGGTTCAGTTCAAATAACTATAATATCTTCTTGCAGGGCTCACTTGAGGATCAGATTGTTGCTGCCAACCCTCTGCTGGAGGCCTACGGCAATGCCAAGACCGTGAGAAATGACAACTCCTCTCGTTTTGTAAGTGATTAAGAGTGAGATAATGAAAGTGAGACATTTATGACTTCCTCTCATAAAAGGTAATTCTAATAAAGATCTGCTTCTCTAGGGTAAATTCATCAGGATTCACTTCGGCACTACTGGCAAGCTGTCTTCAGCTGATATTGAAACATGTAAGTTTAATTATTCACTTAAATGGGTTACAGCCACCATATGAGCAGGGAACTAGCAAGTGATGTTGATCTGGCAACACTACCTTGTGTAACGCAGAGTGATTATGATGTTTATGATGTGAACGAAAATGGATGGATGAATGATCCATGCTGTCAGCCTGACATAACATGTTACTCTGTCATGCCTCATGTCTACACTCTCCAACTGAATCTCTTCTTAGATCTGCTGGAGAAGTCCCGTGTCACCTTCCAGTTGTCTGCTGAGAGGAGCTACCATATCTTCTATCAGCTGATGACTGGCCACAAACCTGAGCTCCTGGGTATGACAACTTCAATTTTTTATGACACTAACTAAATGTGACTGAATTCAATTAAATTTTATTTGTACAGCACATATTAAAAGCAATAGATTTTTGTTGCAGTATTATATTTTATACAGTATTATATTTTATATTGTAAGGTGAAAATCGTACATTATCAGATAGAAAAGACCAACAGACAATGAGACGATTTCTGATGTACAAGCACTTGGCAAAGATGGGAATGAAGAACTTAATTTTAACAAGAAAAAACTGAGACAGAACCAGGCTCATAGAGGGTCAGCAATTTATCATGATCACTTTTGTGATGAGGGGAAAGAGAAGAGAGAAAAGGAGAGCATAGAGAGACAAGGAAAAATCTATGGGAGAAAGTAGACCAAATTTAATGGCATGCAGTAGTGGCATACAAGCAAATCGGGAGTGAAAAGAGGGTAGTGGAGAAGAAATTGTGAGTACATCACAGCTCCCAGCACCCTGAGCCTATAGAACAGGGGTGTCAAACTCATTCACAGGATGGGCCAGAATTGCAAACACAATCTAAGTCTAAGCTGAACAGGATTAACATTTATTGAACAGTCTAAAACTGAAAATATTTTAATCAGCAATATAGAATGCCTTTATTGCCATTATACAGGATGTACAATGAGATTGTACAATATGAATTTGAGTGGTCAGAAAACAGCAACTTTTTTCTCAACACATTAAATAAAATATAAAAATTTTATTTTTCTTCAAAATTAATATCAGGGAAAATTAGAATATTTCAAGCTACTTAAAAATTTGCTATTTTTTTTTCCAGGTAAAAACTATGATGTGAATTTCTGCGCTTCAAAGTCGGAAAAACGCTGCATAAACTGCGCAGTGTGCCCAGTTTCTCAGCAAAAAGCGCAGCTGCAAACATAGCGGTGGAGACCCAGTCTGAATTTCTTTTTTGGCAATATGGAAAGTGGGATAAATTCCCTTTTTCCATCTGCGCCTCTCGCAGGTGCAACTTGACTTGAAAAGCTTTCACTGAGTCCTACACATGCGTAATGCATTAAGATGCTTCATTATGGCGCAGAGAAAGGCCGACTCACACAGCCACCTTTCATCCCAGAGACCTGCTGAGTCTTTTCCTTTACTTTCCATGAACCCAACATATTTCCTCAGGCAGCTCATTGCACCTGGTGATTTAAACCTTTGCCTCTTATAAAATTCACTGTCTGTTATGGTGCTTATGACACGTTCTGTCACGTTCTGATGCATGCACTGTCAGCTCACCTGTGCAGGTCTCCCTCTGCATCTTCTCCCGCATCCGTCCCACCAATCCGCTCTTCTCCCCGCACATCACAGGCGGGGAAAAGAGACACGCGGGTTCACCTCTGATGCCAGCAATCAGGTCCTCTGTCTCCCCCCTGTTTTGAAAATCCCTGTTTTTCACTTTTAGTTTGGCCATTTTTGGGGATCAGACAAGCTTAAATGTCACTGTAAAAAGTGCTGACGGATGTTTTTATCTGCTGATCACTGATCAATGTGTCATTGGCAACATGGAAAATGGGTTAGTGCACAGATCTTGGCCTGCGTGGCAGATGTTGCAGTGCATTGTGGGATTTGTAGTACAAGTGGTGGGAGCACTATTTACTGGCAGGCCATTAATAATAACCATATGAAATTATCTCGTGGGCCATATGTAATGATGTCGCGGGCCTTGAGTTTTACACATGTGCTACAGAACTCCTTCATAACTCAAAGATGGTTCATGGTCACCTGGTCCAGTCCTAACTATAAGCTGAATAAAAAAGTAAAGTTTTAAGCTGAATATTCAAAGTATAGAGGGTGTCTGTCTCTCATATCTGAACTGGGAGCCGGTTCCACAGGAAAGGAGCCTGATAGATGAAGGATCTGCCTCCTATTCCACTTCTGGAAACAATAAAGACAATATCCTGAGAAAATCTCATTCATTTTGCTTATTGTGTTTTACAGAGGCTCTTCTGATTACAACCAACCCCTATGACTACCCAATGATCAGTCAGGGTGAAATCACTGTCAAGAGCATCAATGATGTGGAGGAGTTCATTGCAACAGATGTAAAATCACATTTGACTTTGGATTATTATCCTTAACCATAAATCTCTTCATTTTGAGAATATATCTTGATTTCATGCTTTGCATGTTTTTCATGTTTTGCAGACTGCTATTGACATCTTGGGCTTTACTGCTGATGAGAAGATAAACATCTACAAGCTGACCGGTGCTGTGATACATCATGGCAACATGAAATTCAAGCAGAAGCAGCGTGAGGAGCAGGCTGAACCTGATGGCACTGAGGGTAACTGACA
>JAVDPK010016777.1:0-16354 GCA_034780415.1 Cichlasoma orientale
CCGGTAATAAGCAAACACCCACGGTATGATAACCATGCATTTTAATACCATGGTATACCGTGAAACCGGTTACCGCTCCAACCCTAGTCAGGTGAGAGCATATCGACCAGTTGACTAGTTGACTGAGAGTTACAGCCATAGCAAGCTTAGGGCTGCAATCTCAGTCTGTAACAAGTCAGTTTTATTTAACATATTTAATTTTTTTTTATTTATTTTTTTATCCAAAGTCACTATTGTAACATTTTATTAGGATGTTTTTTTTGACATGCGCTTTAACACTATCCCGGCCAATGACAAAATATTCCAGCAGTGTTTTCACGTCATGCAATAGTGTAAAAAAAATCAAACTTTCTGCTCCATCTTTTAGTATGTATTTATAGTCGTAGAACAAAAGTTCAAACAGTACTCTGGCAGGGAAAGTGTTAAAAGTACATAATCATTGTTGAAAATGTCTGTGTACATCCATAGGTGGACTGTCAGAGCCAGAGTCACCAACAAGTCGAGCATTCGCACTTGGAGTAACTCCAGAGGAGAGGGCAAGCTCTTCTCCTTTGAGATAGTGGATGAGAGTGTAAGTAAAGGAGTAGAGGGGTCTTACTAAATCTGACTGTTGCATGTTAACATGGGTCACACATGGTTGATTTTTGCCTCCTCCGTGCGAAGAAATGTTGTTAAATGGAAACGTGCTTGTCAACAGGGTGAAATCAAGATCACTGCCTTCAACAAGGAAGTGGACAAGTTTTTCTCTCTAGTGGAGCAAGGCAAGGTGAGCAAGATCCCACTCATCCGTATCCATCCACACTTGAAGTGATTAGAGCTTCCTTGGAAATTTCAGACAAACATGAGAAGTTGTGCATGTGTTTACATCGAGTTGACTGGAAAGAAAGATTTGTGCTTGCGTTCAAGCAAGTAAATCTGACTAAATACCCATTTTGACAAAAGAAACACAATCTCTAAAGGCTATAAAAATTGACACACTACTTGCAGCTGAAGTCTCAGGTATTCATTTTGTATGCACACAGCTCCTCAAACGACATCGGTAAAATATTGCCTAATAAAATCCTTCTGTAAAATCCTCTCATGTCTGCAGGGCTTCTGGCCAATGAATGGGCCGGAGGTGAGTATTAGAGGATTTTGTAGGGGAGGCTCATTAAGTCATTTTTACTGAAATATATATACATGTATGTTTGAGGCATATTGAGCATTGTGGCTATATAAGGCTGTCTGATAGCATTTTAAGAAAATTTAAAATGTGACATTTTGATATGTTATTACATTTATTGCATCAGAAATAACTTAATTTTGCTGTTTGTGTTCTTAAAGGAAGATGTATGTATGAAGTCTTAGCCAGAGGCTGTAGCGCTCACATCAGTGTCTGTCACTCAGAGCTTAATAATTGATGCAGACATTGCAGATTTGAAAGTATTTCTGTAAATTATTAAAGGATTATTTTGGATTTTTTTACCCATCGTTACACAGCACTTAAATGCCTTTATTAGTTTTATGAATCTTACTACACTGTAAGACTTGAGAAATAAAACCTGCAGGATTTCGTTTAGACAAAGCTGTGTGTCATTTTTTCACATATAGCTTTATTATCAGTGTTGTCTCTCATGCCTCTACTATACTATATGATATCAAGGGGATAGTATGAAAAATACCTGTGAATACCAGAACAAGAAAAAAAAATCCTTAATATTTGTGTTTCATTTCCCTTCAGATAGAATTTTTTTCAGTATCATTATGAATTGCTAGACATAATAATCTGTCTCTTTATCTACTTGCTCTGCTGTTACTTACAGTTTGTGTAGTCTTTTGCCTTGTACTCCATGCTTGTGAAAAACTTGAACATACTTGAACACATAGCCAAAGGTTTACCCATCATTTAAAGATTCAGCCTAGTGGATAAATCCTATGGTAATTTAGTTATAAAAGCAGCTTTCGTCACACTGAGTTTCATTGCACTACAAGCAATCTCTCTCTTCACTTCGAGTTTAGAGTGTGAGAATGATTAAAATGACCAGTAACTCTCAGTGTACAATTGGGCATGAATGATTGAATACTAGAAAGTCGAGCAGTGATACTTATGTGTGTCTCTGCCAAACCAAATGGTCTTAAAGAATCTTGGAAGTATCATTTAGTAATAGGATCATCTTTTGACCAGAGGGCCCTGGTTTAAAACCCCGTGTCAGCAAGCATCCGTATTAGAAAGAAATGCTACGACTACAAGCTCCAGCTGCACTAACATACCTGACACAGACACCGTCTGTTGAACTTGCTGTAGGGCTGCAAATCAAACAAGATTTGATATCAAATTTAGGTATGATTTAAAAAAATTTATAAAAAATATTAAAGAATAATTATTTATTTATTAAATCATTACACTCTGCTTTTTTTGTTTGTTTGTTTGTTTTTCATTTTTGCCTCTCTGCAGCCATTAATCTGAAAACCCATTAGCCAATTTCAATTTAAGATTTCTTTTAATTTTCCAGTTTGGTTATCATTTCCATGTTAGGAAACAGCTGTTTTCCTACAGAATTTCAATCATCGGATACATTTTGGAGGTTTTATGCTTGATTTATACGCTTTTCAGTATAAGTTAGTCTTAAAAACTTCTTCGGGGCTTTTTTGTTTCATGTTTAAAAAAAATAAAATGTAATTGCAATGACACGTTGACAGTGATGCTCCAGTACGATGACAATTTCAGCTGCACTGTGCTGTGCAGGTCAAGAGATCACCCTTTTACCCCTTTGATGCCATTACTACTAGGGTTCAGACATTTAACATTCATCTGGTGCCAATTTATTCCTGTGAGATTCTGTGAATTTTATGTATTCAGTGCATGGAGGCTCCTTACCTTTAGTTCAACTCTCATGCTCACACAGACCCCGTCATCAATTTGGCTAACACAGAGAGACCGATAACCATTTACTGCCACACCAGAATCACCAGTTAACCTGACAAGCAGGTTTTTTGGACAGATTCCAGCCTAGAACTGTCTTGCTGTGAGTCAATCAATGCACCACTTTGCTGCCCAGCTATTTGTTATATTAGCTAACTTGTGTAACTAATCTAACTACACTATAAAGTTATAAAATTAGTTAGTTAATAGTCTACTAGCCATATATAAGTACCAATTTTGGTGTATTTTGGCACTTGACTCCATCTGTGAATGATTTCCCTGTAATGTTAAGCAGTCTGCTCCACTGTAACGACAACTTCAAATAATAAAAAAAAAAAAATCAGCCTTGTAAATATTTTGTAAGTCAAAAAAAAATACATTAAACACATTCTTTCAGTCACAATAATACACAACTTGTTGAGTAATATAAACATAAATTTGTTTACAAGAAAACTTCACTGAAGTCTGTAAGTTTTAATTAAGTAAAGAAATCTCTGCTGCATATAGCTTCTTTGTTTCTGTAATGACTGAAAACAATTTTTCTAGAGATTAAATCAACACTAGTCGGAATTAGTCTCAGGTACCAGTTAAAAAGGAAGCATGTTCCTGTATACCTGTCCAATTACAGACAGGTAGAACACATGGTGAAGTGCTTGCACATCTTAGATAAATATAAATCTCTGCTCATCTGCACATCTTAGTCCTGCCCACGAAGCTTAATAACTCAATTAACCCAGGCTATCATTTTGCTAGTCACATTGGCTCAGGTATCAGCCACTGGCAGTGACTCCCAGCACAGGCTCATATCCAATTTGTGTCCTCTGCCCTCCAAAGATAAAGGAACGAATCCATCGTCTCTTCGTGATCTGGGTATTGACAGAACAGTGAGTGGGTGTGACTGGCTCTGAGCAGCCAGAATGCTTATCACATTGGTTTCATGCTCCCATCTCTGTGTGGGGTAAATCAGAGAGGGAAGAACGAAGGAAAAGGAAGAGAGTCACAGAGACAAACTGGGAGGCGGAAAGAGAAGGGGGATATCGGAGACTTGGGAGCGTAAATGAAGAAGTGAGCCTCGCAGATTGAGTTTAAATTATGCTGTTTAGCAGCCTCGCTCTCAGCTGCTTCTCATTTTCTGGTGAATTAGAGGACTGATGGGGCTGATATGACACCACATTTTAGTTGAACCTGAAGGTTTTTCCATTCTTATTAAGAGATTTTGGTTGAACATAAGCAGTATTTTAATAATAATTTCCTTTGTATTATCAATAAATTGGCAACCCACTTGATCGGTCACAGTTGCATTAAATTCACAGAAAAGTTTGATTAATTCAAATTTTATGATGTCAGCAACTTTGATCTCATCTTCTCGATAGGTGTACTACATCTCCAAGGCTACACTGAAGGTGGCCAACAAACAGTACTGCACGCTGAAAAACGACTATGAGATGACCCTCCACGCTCATTCATCCATTGTGCCATGTGATGATAATCAGAGCATCCCTACAGTACACTGTGACTTTGTGCCCATCGCAGAGCTGGAGAACCGAGACAAAGATGCTATCATTGGTAAGAGACAAAATTCATCAGAGACTTTATTTGTACATTTCTCCAATTGAACAGATAAAAAAAAACCAACTCGACAGTGAGTGATCAGGTAGAGCTTTAGTGTCAAGGATGGTTAGAAGAAAGGCAAAAGCAGCGGACGTGCCTGCTTACATTTTTTTTAGCCTCACAAACCAAACTGCATCTGACAAGCACAGTTTTTACAATCAGAGCTCAGAAACATTACTAATGAACTCATCCAGATGGGATTTTGTCACACCAATCAGCAAACTGCAGTGAGTGTTCTGATGATGACCTGACTCACAGCCTCTCCAAACTTTGTGGAACAACCGCTTAAACAGAGCGTTAAAGATAGAAACTTTAATGTGATTCAGCAACTGCGTTGTGCTTTCAGTTGCCTGTGTATATTTTACAAATCAGAAGCAAAAAAACACACCAGTCACTGCTGTGTGAGTCAATTCAGGCAAAGAAAAGAACACATTTCTCACTCATGTAAGAATATTTTCATATTTTTACTCAAGCCAAAACATCTCTCACTTTTTTTTCTATGACGTTATCTTGTAGACCACATTGGATTGACCAAACTCCCTTAACGAGAAAACCCTTATGAATATTACTTGTTTCATTAGTATTCATTTTGGTGTCTTTTTAAAATCCCAAACCATTTAGATAAAGGAATTATGATTTCAGTTCAGATTACTGGTTTTTGCCCATGGAGAGTCATACGACATGCACAAAATTTAAACAGGTCTGGCCTACCCATGAATTTTGTTTATACCCTCGTTTGAAAGAGAAATTGTTGAATGTCACAAATGAATTTAAATTACGTGTAAAATTAGAATAAATAGGGTTTTACAGCTTTTACAAATGGGCTGTTGTTGTCATGATAGGACATGGTTTTCTGCTTCCAGTGTTTAGACCCAAGCAATTAAAGGCCGGGGGTGTAGATGAAAACTCATCTATTTGACAAGCACATTCCTGTCAGTTGTGAACCAGAATTTGTTATGACAGGATCAGAATCAAGGTTAATTCTGGCATACTGTAAAGAGGAGACATGGGAAGAGGATTATGTTTATTCTGCTGTTTTTATGCGGGTTAGTTGTGGTTCTTTCCCAATGTGCCTGACAGGTAAGTTTTATCTTTGTGACACATAAGTTGGGGTGATCCAAATGTAGATTAAGGCTGAAATAGTGATTCAACAGTGTTTCCATTTTTATTAGTGAGATGATGCACAGGTATCAGTGATTTTTATAGTAATGGGGTAATGAGGATGTATTTTTAAAAGCTGCTCTTAGTCTTTATGCACATTACATCTTACAGTTCTAGAGATGTGTAACTCTACACATAAGCAGAGACTGAGTCAGAAAAAAAAAGAAAAAAAAATAGCAAACAGGTGAAATTCTCAGCCCGGCACGACAGTACCGCAGCCCGGCAAAGCACTGGGCCATCAACTGCTGACTAGAATCCTGCATAAGGAAGAAAACTTCTATAGATGTAGCTGACTTAAATTCGGTCAGTATCTACTTCAAGGTTGTCTCCTTAAGCAGCGCTGCACTGCTTTTCCAGCCCTGGGAGTCCCATTTTCCTTTTTCTGTTTGTTTTCCATTCTGTCAAAATGGCAGACTTTCAGGCTGAATTTCAATTGACAAGTAGGGCAGGTATTACTTTTACACAAATATGCTCTGTTCCAGTCTATATTTTCCATGAATATTCTCTCTTAGATGCACAGGGACATTGCAGTAGAACTCATTGTTTAACAGTCTTATCCTGGCAGAAAAATTCATGGCGCACAACCTCGTTAATGTCGAAGAAAAACAATTGTAGTCTTGCTCGTGACCTGAATTGACTTTGTGGACTCTTCCACATCTCTAAGTCGTAGCCAGAGACTGAGCTCTCATCAGCAGTGATGGTCCTCAATATGAAAATGACACAGACGTTGATGTTTGCACACTGCAGAAGTTTAAGGTGAAATTACAGACGGGCATGTGCAGTTCATCAGGTTGGGACTTCAAGTGAACAATCCAAATAAAATAGCAGCCAGACTGGAAGCAGTTCAAAAATGCACATGATGCAACGCTCACAGGAATCAGTTGTTTTTGTTGTTTAGAGTTTGGGTTTTTTTTCCCCCCAGTATCTACTTTTTGGTGCAAAATAAAAAATAAACCAGTTTTTAAAACAAGATTAAAGAGGAATTTCACACTAAATCTTATTTGGATGAAACCTATTCTGACCTTGTGTGTTGAGAAGTTCAAGTCTGTTGGATTTCTCGTCACAACCATCGTAGTACGTATGTAAGATTTTACTTTGCATTGCACAGTAATCTAGTGCTGTAGTGTGGTGGGCTACCAGAGCATATAAGAAAACATAGTACAGAAGCAGGCATATTAAATCTTATATATTATATTGGAAGAGAAATTAATGGAAATGTAAGCAACTGAGACTGTAACCTATCAAGTAATATGAACAGTAATATTACATGATTACATTATTGTAAACTACAAGCACAGCACCACACTAAATAGTTGAGAGACGCACTGAGCAGTTAATCTGTAGGAGTGTGTTTGCGTTGGTCACAGAGGGGCAGTGTTACATGTCCTGTGTGTCATCTGTTGACTCTCCGTTCGCGCTCTCCCTCGACTGCCTCTCACTCTACTCCTTTGTTAAATAGGGGATTATAACATGGTAATGAGAACTGTCAGCCTGTTCCTGTGGTGATAATGGAGTTCAGAGGTGGATGACGTCTCAATAATAATGGAATTAAGGAGGGCTGAGAGAGCACTGACAGAAATACCGGGGGGGGATGGGTAGGAAGGGAAGAGTTTAGAAAAAGGTTAGCAGAGAAAGCAGACGGGAAAGAACGAGTAATCTGAAAAATCAGTATTATTCAGTCTAGTCATTTTATATTATATTTTTAAAAAAAAAATCAGGTTTGTAAATATTTTATGAGTAGAAAAAAATACATTGAACACATTCGTCTACTCACAAGAATACACAGAATTTTGTTGAGTAATATAAACGTTTTAATTAAGTTTTAATTAAGTTTTTAATCAAGTAAAAATCAAGCAATGCATATAGCTTCTTTCTCGTTTTCCCTTTTTTTTTACAATACGTGTGGATGTGTGTATATTTACACTGCTCAAAAAACAAAAACAAAATAATGTAATTGTTAGTTTTAAAGACGTTTTTGACAGATTTCTAAAATATTTGTGATTTCTTATTTTTATGACAGGTGAGCTAATACATTTGTTAAGCACAATGCTGAATAACTTTATTTATTCAAATGTATTCAATTTCAGCTGTACTCATAATGCAGAAAAGAAGACGACTGGAGTAATTAAGCAGTGGTGACATCACATAACAGCTCCCACTTCATTGTTTATAGGACTTTCAGGACTGTTTGCAGCACATGTAGCAGAGTACACACACCTCAGCAGACGCTAGTACCCAGCAGTTTCTTCACAGTAAAATGGTAATTAGGTTATGAAATGCATTGCTGGAGACAGTGACCACAAAGAAGCTAAACGGTACCTGATTTGCATATGGCTGAAGCATTGAACTGCTTCCAGCATTCCTGTGATACTTGGAGCACATGATGAAAATGTGCTGACCACAGTACATTTTCATCATGGACCTCAAACTTGATCAGATAAAACAAACTTTTGTGTCAAGCTGACCCAACCTTTAAGTCAAGGATCATTGTTTGCAAGAGTTTTTAACCTTACCAACATAACACCTCTCAGGAAGTGATCCAATGATGGCAGGCGCCCTGGAATTTGTGACGAGCTGGGTTGGGTTGGATTTAAATCTGTATTTGATTCCTTTGTTGTTGTTTTTTTTATCAACTTTGTTTCTTTGCCGTTTGTTTTACAACAAGCTCTTTGTAAATGAATTTGACTTGTACTAATTTCCTTTTTAATTTTAGTCATTATGGTCCCCACTCTTCACCTTCTTAGAGCTCAGCAAAGACTGCTCCTCAGTGCAGTAATCCTGAATGAAGTGTTCGGGCCTTGAACATGACGGGAAACTTAAAAGAGGGATGAGTGTGTTTGTTGTGATTTGGAAAGTGGTGCTGGGTGTTAACCAGCCTGGTATGACATTTATGTCACTCTGCTGTAGCTTGGCAGTATCAGAGGGGTGTCAGCTCTGTGCTCTGTTGGGTCTTTACTACTTATGATGTGATAACACTTCGCATTATGTAGAGTATATCCAGGGGGCATTTTTAAACTCTACACTGTGTAGAGACATCTCAGGAGGTGCTCTTCACATAGCGCCCTTTTTCATACCAGATTGTAAGGATATTGTCTTCCTGTTATCAATAGCTGTCTATAGATGGAAATGTAAAATGATTTTCTCTACCTGTAGATGTGATTGGAATATGTAAGAGTGCTGAGGATGTATCCCGAATCACCACGAAGAACAGCAGAGAAGTCTCCAAGAGGGCTCTCAGTCTAATCGACACAACGGGCAAAGTCGTGACAGTCACACTGTGGGGAGAGGAGGTAATAACTATAATCTCTCTCTCACTCCCTGTCTTTCTGTATCCATGGATTGATTTCCAATTTGACATCAAGTAGTGTGGAGCACTCTCTAATTGAATGTGTTTATGACGGTGTCCATGTATATATCTGCGTATACATCCGTGCACGTGTACTCGCATCTCTCTGTGGGTGCTCTTGTGTCCAAAAACACTTTGATTAGGTTTTCTGGGCTGTAAAATTTCGATCGGTCAAATCATTCCTGTGACCTTCAGGGCTGTTTTGGATGAGAGTCTCCTATTTGAGACAGAAGGCTAAATAACTCTCGAATGTGCATGAAATAGCACTATTCTTCTCTAAGCTCATTCGATCTGCAAGAGCTAATCCCCTACTCTTTGCAGAAATCCAAAAATGACTTTCAAATTAACTTGTAGGTTGTCCAATTATGAAAGCACAGCATACCAAATATTACTTTCTGGTGTCTTCGAACTGCAGACACAGACCAAACATGTAAGAGACAATAATACTACTGCTTTCGCTGTCTCGCATTCTGTCTCCTGAATTACTGTCTTTGACACTCTTTTTTTTTTTTTCTTTTTTCTTTCTCCAGGCAGAAAATTTTGATGGCTCTACACAGCCAGTGGTTGCCATCAAAGGCGCTCGCTTGTCAGATTTTGGGGGAAGATCTCTCTCTGCTTTGTTCAGTTCAACAGTCATGGTCAATCCAGACATACCAGCGGCCTTTAGACTAAGAGCCTGGTGAGTCGCTGCGAAAAAAAAAAGATTATAAACGTGCGTTGATAATCACATCAATGAGTTCTTTTCAAAAAGACTGAACCACAATGCTCACACAAATGAAATAAACCACAATAAATTCTTAACACCAGGCTTCTCACACATAAATATAAATGCAAAGCCCTGATGATTACTTGGCTGGAGACTGGTGGCATGTGCCCCCTCAGTCCCAGCAGGATTCGAGACAGGATGTAGACAGAAGGGAGGAAGGAGGGAGCACCAGAAAAGCAAAACACAAGTATTTGTGTATTCCAGCTCCTAACTGCTTTTGTAGTTGCTCACAAAGATGGGAACATGGTGAGCAGCATCAAACTAGATTCTTATTAGCAGTTCCTGTGGAGGGATTTTGAATTATGACTCATTCACTCATTAAGGCTGTTCCCAAGTCTGGCTACTGTTGAAACATAAATGCTTTTCTCCCCCCCCCCCCCCCATGTGTGTGTGCAAGTGTACATAACAATGCTTCAGTGTGCATATGATTGCCTGTGTGCTACTCTTGAAAGCTATTCTTAGGCAGAAAATTGCGTCAAACAGCACTCATAGCTTCAAAGTGTAAATACAGTAAATTCAGGTGAGCTCCCGAGGGCATAGTTCTGTTCACACTTTCATATTGTTAATGTCGGTGTTATGAATTCTGCTAATTGCTCCATGATTGATAATTTTTGTGGGTACATTGTATTAGTTATGCAGCTACTTATGTGTGCTGGAGAAAGAGAAGGGGCAGGCTGCACTGCTCTAGCTTTAAACTCAGTCTTATTGGTTTCTAGTCTTGATATTCAGTGGGCTAAATAACCAAAAAAAAAAAAACCATCACCCTCCTTTCTTTCATCACTCCTTCCATTCTCCTCTAATCCATAGCTTTTCCTCCTGATCTCAGCTTCTGTTTGGTCTTTATTCCAGTTTACATGTTGGCAGCAGTGACTGAATGACAATGAAGTTAGTCAAGTAGCAGAGAGTATTCCACTTCTTTTTTATATTTAGGTCTTCGCTTTAGAAAAGACAAAAGGATGTCTGTCTGACTCTACTTCCTGTGGCGTCGTGGTGCTATGTGGGATTGTTTGGACCAGACTTCTTTGCATAATTCAAGGAAGCTGATGAATTTGGATGATGAGTTGATTAGATTGCTCTGCTCAGTTAGACTGCTGAGCAGGAGTCACACTGATGCATTTTACATTTTTGATGATATATTAGAAGGTAGATAAATGAATAAAAGGAGTGCATCGACAATACTAGAAAGGTTTTATATATTTTTCTCCTTTACTTGGTGAATGAACTGTATATGTGTGTATAAGTAATTTATGCAAAGGAAAAGGCTAAATGATCTGTCAATGCATTTGGCAGCCATATGGCAAATCAGATATATCGCAGGATGTAGTGGCTACAAGAGAGATTCAGACATGTCAGATATTAATTGATACAGTGCAGTTAGTAATTCAGTGTAGTTACTCCTTCACAGGAAAAATCTGCCTGTTAATGTAAAACAAACATTACACGCATTTGCTTTCCCACCGTCTTTTTCACAAATGGATATACCGATGAACATATTCAGATCCAGTATTCATGGTACTTCTTGTCTGGTTCAATCATTTCAGTATCCAGGGACCATTACATGTGTTCTCAAGCTTTTAACTTAACAAACCCTCATTTCGTTTCCCTGAGCTCTCTGTATGACTATTTAAAATGAATATACTATGTGTTTTATCTGTTCATCTACACGTCATCTCTATAGGTATGACCAGGAAGGCTATGCACTCGCCAGCCAGTCGCTGACAGAGACCAGGTCAACAGGCACAGGATTTAAGGCGAACTGGAAAACATTGAGCGACATTAAGAATGAAGATATGGGCCATGGAGAGAAGGTGCAGTTCACACTTACATACACATTGTAGGGCCTTATTTCAAAAGAGATCAGTATTACATGCACTGAGATAAATATGAAAATAATGAATAAATGAAAATATCATTAAAGGATTACTTTACCCAAATCGCAGTCAGTATCATAGACCAACGATCATAGAAATTACCAACAGGGTGGGTGAGACTACATTAAGCTCTATGGTAAATACCATTAAAATGTTCTTTGCAATTAAGATTAGGTGACTCTATTTTATTGACTTTAATTGTTGATTAATTTGGTGTACAGAAAAGGGCTGAATGTAAGAACTGGTTTATGAACCACAAGCAGCTATGGTGTGGCCTAGGTTTTAATTTCTGAGTTGTAGATTGTTTTTTTTTATGTTTTGCTTGCATTGAATGCACAGTGGGATATCTACAGTAAATCAGATGGAAATTAAACCACAAGGTGTTTAACAGCAAAGGGGTAAATCTTGGTATTTGCATTGCAGTTTTAGTTTGATTTCTGATTTCTGAGCCAGTTCTTTATGAAAATCTTTGTAAGAAGCAGATTGATATGTGAGTCAGAAAATCCTTCTCTCACTCGGGCAGCTGGCTACTGTTTGAGGAGGAATGAAAGAGACCCTGTGCAGATGATGTAACATCGGCACAGCTACAGTACAGCAAAGTTTGATAACAGAAAATCTTTTCAGTGGTGTAAGACAAGCACTGTAAACACTGAGTTTTGGCATCAGTCCCAGGGAATCAAGGAGTTAAAGCTTTAATGTTTTGCACCAAAGTTTCCAGTCACACAGGGACAAATCCATCACGCTGACGGACTTCGACATCAGGACTGTAATATTTTTGGGTTTTTTTTAAACTTTCACTCGGTTGCTCTGGTTACCTTCTCAGCATGTATTTGGCTTTCTTGAACTATATATACTAGTACATCTCAACAAATTAGAATATTTTTAAAAAAAAAAAGTTATTTTAGGTCATTTCATTCAAAAGGGTAAGCTTATATTCATTACACATGAAGTGAAATGAATATAGTGATATGTTAATTTTGATGATTTAGTTCATGAAAATAAAAAAAATCAATATCATTGCAATATTTTGTTTACAGTTTGAGCAAATATGTAGTGTATTGTTTGGTCTAGTGCAATACATTCAACCGCAGTCATGGAGAAGACTGCTGACAGTATTCCAGATGACAATCGTTGGCCTTCCGCACGGAGTGTAAGCCACAGAAGGTCATTGCTGAAAAGGCTGCCTGTCCACAGAGTGCTGTACCAAAGGATATTAATGGAAAGTTAACTGTAAGGGAGACATGTGGTGGGAAGAGGTGCACAAGCAGCAGGGATGATAGCCTTGAGAGGATTGTCAAAAAAAGTTGATTCATGAACTTGGGAGAGCTTCACAAGGACTGGACTGAGGCTGGTGTCAGTGCATCAAGAGCCACCACACTACAGATGTCTACATGAACGGGGCTACAACTGTCGCATTCCTAATCAATAATGATAAGCTGCTCCTGAACCAAAGATCATGTCAGATCTGTGTTACCTGGGCTAAAGAGAAAACGGGACTGCTGCTCAGTGGTCCAAAATCCTCTCTTCAGATGAAAGTAAATTTGGCATTTCATTTGTAAATCAAGGTCAAAGAGTCTGGAGGAAGAGTGGACAGGCACACAATCCAAGGTGTTTGAAGTCCAGTGTGAAGTTTCCACAGTCTGTGATGATTTCGGTGCCATGTCATCTGCTGGTTTTGGTGCTGGTTGGTCAGCTGTGTTTAATCAAGTCCAAAGTGAATGCAACCGTCTACCAGAATATTTTAAAGTACTTCATACTTCCTTCAAGCTTTATGGAGATCCCAATTTTATTTTCCAGCAGGACTTAGCACCTGCCTGCGTTGTGAAAACTGCTGCCAAATGATTTGCTGACCATGTTATTACTGTGCTTAATTGGCCAGCCAACTCACCTGATCTGAACCACATAGAGAATGTATGAAGGAAGATGAGAAACACCTCAAAATGCAGACGAGCTAAAGGCTGTTTTTCAAAGATATCTGGGCTTCACTAACACCACTGCAGTGCTACAAGCTCCACGCCACGCTGCACTGATGCAGTAACTCATGGTAAAAGGCCCCCGACTAAGTGGTGAGTGTGTAAATGAGCATACGTTTCAGAAATTTGAAATTTCTCTATCTAATGTTGGAAAAATACTCTAATAATCTGCGATATTGGATTTCTGATTTTAAAGAGCTATAAGCCATAATGAAAAAACAAAAGGCTTGAATTTTTTCATGTGATGTATATCGAATATAGCAGAATATATGAAAGAGGAACATCGTGCAAATAATTGACGAGTTTGAAAAGAAAAAGAAATGGCATCAATTTTACAAACAAAAAAAATCTTCCCTCTTTTTTTTGTCTGTAAGAAAATAACCAGAACGTCTTTGAAATTCATGCCAGAGTTCATGCACAGCATGGCTGAATCTGAATATGGTCGTACCAATAAAGCCACAAAACCTGAACTCACAAAAGGCATACTGAAAGCAACGCCTAGTGCTAAACATCACAGGGTCATAATGTGATTGAAGGCCTCTTGTTAAAAACTATCAAAGAAGATTTTCTGTGAACAGACATGGATTTAGTGATTTTTAAACCTGACTGCTGCTCAGCCTCATTTGAATCTAAGCATTTAGACAAACACAAATCCACAGTCAGTCTTCCATTCATTGTAAACAGAGCAGCTCTGGGCTGTGCCTTGCTATGACTTTATGGATTAGAGTCATGCTTCTCTTGTTTTAGCTGTGGGAGGGAGATAGTGATGTGCACATATTAGCAGTAAAGTCAAACTCCATTGGAGAGGCATGTGAGAACTCTCAAATTGATTCATGTGCCATTTTGAGAGGTGTCACTGCACAGAATTATCATGCTTTTGACCAAAAGCAGAGTGCATCTAAATGTGATGTGCCATTCCTAACTTTCTAATTAATGAGATTTAGTTCAGACTAGTCTCCCTCATTCCTTGCATTTAATTGCAAGCCACTTATGGGTAGCTTCAAGATCAATGTCGCTTCTAATAAAAATTTCTAATTATGTTTTGGAGGTGTAGGAAGCCTATAGGGCATAACATTACCAGAAGGGAAGTGGCGCAGATAGAAAACGTGGGAGACTGAGAGATGAGTGGAAAAGTCAGGCAGAGCCACTCAAGCTGCATGTCACTTACAAAGCTGAACTGAAGGATGGGAGGGAGCAAGGCCACAGAAGAAGGTGTAAAGAAGAGCATGCTGACTTAGAGAGAGAAGTGACAAGGGGTCTTAAGAAAAGGTAATGTAGGGAAGAGAGCTGAAAGGTGAGAAATCCTCCTCTTTTTCTTTTTTTTTTTTTTGCCTTCACTTATTCTCTGTCCTGTCCTCTTTTCTCTCCTCTTAGCTGTCTGCCCTGCATACCACCTACTGTTTCTGTAATTGAAAGGCTTTAAGAAGCTTGTCTATCGCATACTCTGAGGCTGCAGCTTTGGTTATAATAATGGAATTCAAATCATTAGCTTATAGTTTGAAGGAATCTAATTTGACATTCTACCTGTTTGCCTCCATGTATGTGCGTGACTGACCCTGTTTGTGTGTTTGCGTGTGCGCGGATGCAAGTGTACAAGCTATTTCTAATTAATGTAGCAATGTGTGTATTGGGGTTTGGGGACAAGCATTAAAGTTGGCATGTGCAGCCACGTCAATTATGTGAAGTAGATTTTCACTTGGTTGCCCTTCCACATACAAATTTTAATTGCATTTAGGTGCCAGAAGGTGACACAGGGATTTGGTGTGATAAGAATGAAAACTATTTTCAGAGCGGTGTGTATGCGTGCGTGTGTATGTTTCTGAATCTTTAGGTAAGTGTGCACGCATAATTTTGCGTTGTGTTGTGTGTCTGTGACTGTTTTTATGTGCAGCATTAGTCATGCTGCTCTTCCAGCCTCTCCTCAGTGTGCTTAAGGTTAAGACTTTGCCCCAGGGCTTTTGTGTACACACTGGAATACTGAGGGAGAGAATAAAACACGAAGGGAGAACCGGAAAGATGATGACAAATGCACTGGGATTTATTTAGAGTGGTCAAGTTCTGTGGGAATCACTGTGGTTCAGATCCCGCTGACCTCTATCCTCTCATTGTCTGTAGCATCTGCCAACATTAGGAGTCCTCAACAACCCCGTGCCCCCACAAAGCATCCTGTTTTCTTTTCTCTTGCTACGTCCACCCTTCCACCACCTTCCCCACTCACTGCCTTCCCACCTCTCCAGCCTTCCAGCACTCCAATCTGCCCAAGTCTGCAAAATGTGATGAGGCAGGCACGCGGGCGGAAAGATGGGAGTGGAGTGTTGAGGGGGAGAGCGCTGTTGCTAACGGGAGGAATTCTCCTAATTAAAAAAACCTTCTTGCTAAGTGTTTCAGAAGGGTTCTTGCTGTGTGGCATGGGTACTGGGTAGATGGATGGGTGGACAGATTATGAGGCTGTGAGTCAGTGTTAGCTAGAGGGGGAAAAAGTGTCAAAGAGCTCTAAGTCTGACTGGCAGTATCTGTAGAGGTCGTAGGGACAGAGGACATCATCAGCCCTCTCATGAGGGATGCTGTGAACACAATGGCCTTTTCACATTCTATGCTCTTACTTAACACTTTACAGCGAGTGTGGGCTGTATAACGAAGGAACAGCATTGCTGTGTGTGTGTGTGTGTGTGTGTGTGTGTGTGTGTGTGTGTGTGTGTGTGTGTGTGTGTGTGTGTGTGTGTG
>JAVDPK010016778.1:0-11966 GCA_034780415.1 Cichlasoma orientale
GCGACCCATTCTTTCACTGATGTTGGTAGAAGCAGTCTGCATGCCGAGGTGCTTGGTTTATACACCTGTGGAAGTGACTGGAACACCTGGATTCAGTGATGTGGATGCTGAGTGAAGACTTTTGGTGATATAGTGTATGTATGTAGATACAAGGAAACAAGGTCAGAGAGAAAGAAGTGTGGATGGTGTGGTTTAAAGCGTGTCAGGTTCTGCTTGCAGATGAACTCATTTATAAGGTCTCCTTCATTAAAATCATTTTTTAAATTAAACCTGGCACACTCTGAGCTGCAGCATCTTGCAGTATGCACTATGACAATAAGACCCACAGTGGCACCACTTTATCATTGTGTGGGTTCAGAAAGAGTGAAACAACTCTGGCACCCTTGAGTCATCCAACCGAGGATTAAAATACTTACAGACACCGTCCGTCTTGTCTGCGGTTCGTGTCCACGCCACCTGCCGGGTCTCCATGATGACCTGCACAGTGAGCCGCTCCGCCTTCTGCCGAAACACCGTCATGACCACGCCCATCTCCATGTCCCGCTTGATCACTATCTTCCTGTACTCCGTCATCTCGCCCTGCTGCCCTGAATGAGCCATCTCTGCAGCTGCCACAGGAAGAGAGAAATCTGAAGCATGGTTTTTGCATACAGAGGAAACATGGGAAAGTTTCTGCTGAGACTATTTTAAACAACTACTAACCCGTCAGACCTTTCAGTCAGTGCACGAACGACTAAACTCAACCTGCTGTCACACATTTATGAATCCTACAATGGCCTTCAAAACAGTGTGTATGTTTTTCCCTCAAGCTCACCCACAAACAAGCCTCCCCTGCAACTCTAGAAACCATCCTTTATTTGAGAAGACATCACTAAATCATTGCTGTCTTTATTTGAGTTACATAAAATAAAAGGTGGGTAAAATCCCATTTAATCAATACTGTTAAACCACCCAGCACAGTGGTGTAGTGGCTAGCATTACTGTCTCACAGCTAGAATGACAGCTAGAAGGTCTGGGTTTGATTCCACCTCGGCTGGGCCTCTCTGTGTGAAGCATGTTCTCCCCGTGTCTGCGTGGGTTTCCTCCCAAAGACACGCAGTTAGTGAGGTTAGGCGCAGGCTTACCCAAACTCGGCCCGCGGGCCACTTTCGGCCCCGCCCCATTACTTCCGGTCCGCCAATTTTGTAAAAAAATAACATACAATTTGGCTCTTTAAGTTACTTCTTTGACATTTCGCCATCCAGTCCAATCACAAGGGTTAAGCGAAATGTCAAAAAAGTAACTTAAAGGGCCAAATTGTATGTTATTTTTTTACAAAATTGGCGGACCGGAAGTAGGGGGCGTGGCCGGAAACGGCCCGCGGGCCGCAAGTTTGGGCCCCCCTGGGTTAGGGTAATGGGTCACTCTAAATTGCCCATAGGTGTGAATGGTTGTCTGTCTCTCTGTGCTGGCCCTGCGACAGCCCCCCATGACCCTGAACAGGATAAGAGGATGGATGTTAAACCACCCTGGCAACAGTGTTGTGTTTATTCAAAATGTCTTATTGCAGATAGTTTTACTTCAAAATGTACAGATTTTTTTTAACGTCACTTTTCTTTACTAGTATGTACTGTACTGTAAGTACTGTAAGTACTGTAAGATGACACCTGCTAAAAGAAGACTGTTGAAATAATAATGGGCCGAGGATTGAGCCTTGTGGAAGCCCACAGGTTAAAGAAGCAGTGCTTGGAGAGGAAGAACTCACTCTAATAAAGAAAGTCTCTTAAATGTAAAAAGGAGGAGAACCCAGTCTAATGCAGAGCCAGAGGCAACACTCACAACCTTAAGCCTTTTAGTAACACACTGTGGTCACCAGTATCAAAGCCTGCACTGAGGTCCAGTGATATGAGTACAGAACAGTTCCCTGCATTGGAAGCCATTAAAAGAACTTTACAGAGCTTTAAAGGAGCGGGCTCAGGGAAGTGCTGTTTTTAAAAAACAGACTGAAAATGGTCTGAAAGGGTTAGAAGTCCATGTCTGGCTTTTCTTAACTATATACAACCGCTTTAAACCCGAGAACCACAGTCCAGCGATCAGCCTGCAGAAATCAAGCCTGCAACCTTTAGTTCCCTTTAACCAATAAAGTCTTCAGAATGGATCATTGATGCATCGTTTAAAGATGAAGGCTTCTTAGTTGGATTTATTGATTTTTGGTGCAGGGCTGGACCAAGAAAAAGACAGAGGGGATCCAGAGGAAATGAAAAGACTTGATCAGAAATAAATAGACTCTATAAGATTCTGAGGCATTTTCACAAATGCAGATTTATTAAATAAAAGCTGCACAAGAACCTGAAACAGCTGAACAGCTGTTTTACAAATATTTAGACTAATTGGGCCCCTAATGATCCTTTATGGATGTGCCCCTACTCCAAATAAGACATTTAAGATGCCAGTGGTTTTTATTTTCATATCTGATTAAGAATAAATTTGCATACTTGAGCTCGAAACAGTGACTATATGCACAGCTAGATTACTGCATGGGACAACGAGGCACACAGTGTGAACCTTTCTGCTTCTTTTTCAGATAGGGAATGCAAAATGATCACAGAGATATGGAGAGATGCAAATTGGCCACAAACAGATGTAACACAACCAGGAAGCGTCACACAACAACTACTAAGAGATGCAAAATATCTGCCAGAGACACAACTGCTGGAGCAGAACGAGTGTAGCAACACGGCTGTGTGGTTTGTAGAAGCTCGGCCTGGTGATCGGGCTCCTTTGTGACTCCTCTTTCACATCAACAGCTGCAGCACGGCCATGTGAGGTGAAACAACAGAAACATTAAAGCTGAAATCAATAATGTCCATCTCATCACAGCTTTCAGAATCCGGGTCCGCAGGAACTGCGTGCTGTGATGACCTGTTAATGTCGCCACCATTTCTGGACTCTACTTTAGCCTGAAATGGGAAGCTGACCTCACCCACATCTTTTCTGATGAGTGGGCGGATGTCTGAACTCCAAATCTGGCAGCATTTCTATTTTTGCTTTGCTTTTTCATATCATTTATAGAGTCCACTAACACAGAAAGGCAGCAGAAGAAGGAAGGAAGTGGAAGCCGAGATCACACCAGCTGCAACTCTGCTAAACGTGTTGACATTCCACCCCATCTACTTTATTACATAAGCGCTCATGGGTGGTGGTGCAATGGCGTTCAGAACTGCAGTTCCTCTAGAGGCCTCTTGGGGCCGGCTCCAGACTCGCCGACTTCCCGCCCAAATATACATGCTTACCCCCCCCCCCCCCCCATAAATCATTATGTTTTAAAGTGAGCTGCTTTGATTGGCATGCAAACGGGTCCAGGCAGCTGCTAGCAGTCTGCTAAGCTTCACCTCTAACCCTGGAACTGGACTTCTCCATCATGTTTGTGGTGTTGGTGCCTTTTAGAGCATTTTAATGGAATTATCTTAAAAGCAACATGACTTTTTTTTTTTTTTTGACCAAGACTAGATGCTGACAAATGCGTGGCGTTAAGAGTTGCAATTAAAGTAATGATTTAAACAGATAAACAAGTCATTATTGTACAAATGTCAACATTGTGGTGATAGTCATCGTTTGTGACAAACGTAAGGTACTGTTGATGTTTCGGGCTCCCTGACTGCAGCTGATTGGACACGCTGCTGTCAGTGAGGTCAGTTAGCATGATGACAGACAGGACCACGTTTACACTGTGGAAGTATTTGCATGTTTATAAGCCGGGGCGATAAGTGTCTGTCAGCCATTCTGAAGAAGCTCCTGCAAGCTACCCACAGCTTCACCACACTGGTGGTTTAAGGATAATGGTGCTGATGCTACACAGAATTTAACAGCTAACTTTTAGCTAAAGAAGTCACTGTGGAGGACTCAGCACTCGTCATTCATTCATGCACAGCCCTCTGAAGGTCCCCCACAGCACTCCATCAGGCTGAGGTCTGGACTCTGCAGCAGCTGTTGGAGCTGTTGGAGATTTGCCGCTTGGATCATCGTCCTGCTGTGTGTTTTCGCTGTCGGGCCGATGGCCTCACGTGACTCTAGAATACTTTGATATATGGTAAAAGGTCTAGGGCTGCAAACATTCCTCGAGTAACTCGAATAATTCGATTATAGAAAATCCTCAACACACATTTGTTGCTTCGAAGCTTCGTTTAAACTCTGCAGCTCAGGTTAAAATATGCAGATGAACTGTTAATAAGACAAAAGTATTTCTAATCCGATTACTCGATGGAATAATCGAGCAACTCGAGTTTCAGTTTCTTGCCCAAGGTTACTTTGGCACGCAGACTGGAGCAGCCAGGAATCAAACCACCAACCTTCTGACTAGTAGATGACTACTGCAAGGTGCCCAGGTCCTCCCAGGAGTGGATGTGGGCGCGTGGCATCCTCAGCCCTTCTCCACCCTGCTGACAGCTGGTCTGAGGTGAGGTTTAACACTTTAAAAATAAGGTTGTTACACCGTCTGTGACCATCATGCACTTCAGCATTACGTTTTTAATATGGCTAATATTTAGTGAGCTCAGTAAGTATATGATAACACATTAGAAGTGGCTGCAGTGGGCGGAGTGTGGCAGCATGGTGGTGAGGTGGGGCATTGAACTCGTTCAAACTTGTAAATTATGAACTAGTTCACTCGGAGTTACGGCTGCAGGTACAATATTTAATATTTAACTTGCAAATGATCGGGGAGAGATTCACACACAGCAGCACCGCAGGAGGACTTTATCTCTGCATCACATTTAGAGTAAATAATCTCAGCAAACACGGGTTTGTGTAAATATCCATTATCTGCTGTGAATACGGCTCCAACATTAAAAGCATTCTTCGGTGCTCTGAAGTGAATAATTAACTGATATGATTTCCCTGCTGAAACCTTCGGTCCTGTGAAGGGGCAGCCCCCATTCAGGACCTCATTTAGACTAACAAATTTCCTCATAGCCGTTAAGCAGCCGGGCCTCAAACAGTGAGCGAGCCAGAGGAACGTGCTGTATGAGCCTGCGGTAAAGGCTGCACGAAGATCACCGTTTGCATGAAATGAGGATGTGATGTTTCATACAAACCACCTTCTGTGCCAAAGGAACGCATTCATATCAACACAAAGTCAGACGTTAAAGCGATCGCCTCATGTATCAGTCAGAGAAGCTGTGGGCGGGGTCAGCAGGTCATGGATCGGTTAAGGTCCGCACCTGTGTGGAGCATCCCCGTGGAAACGCCGTAATGCAACAATAACGTCTCCTTTCTGAACATGTGGCTACATCACGAGCCAAACCTATCCCAGGGTTACCTGGAGAAGGATAAGAGGTTAAAGGTCACTATATTCAAAATATTTTCACTGTTTTAGAAAAGATCTGATTTGTTTTTGTTGTTGCATTTAATGTTAACTGGCACAAGGACCAGCTGAGCACTGCATTACCTGTGGGATTACATGCACTGGGAATGGGGGATTAGGTCTGCTTTCATTTTTATTACAGCGACCCCTCACCTATCGCGGGGGTTACGACCCCCACGATAGGTGAAAATCCTCAAAGTATTTTATTACTTATATATATTTTAAGGCTTTATGAACCCTTCCCACTCTCTTACTACATCTTGAATGATGATGACTTGGTATTCAGTTAGTGAGGGTTAGGGTTAACCCTAACCAAACTGACCCACAAACAAGCAGCCAGGCTGCAGTAAAGACCTGACGGAGCATCTGAAGCGTTTGGTGTCCAGGAGTTCTTCAGGCAGTCACTGACTGCACATTCATGCTTATCCATGAATCCATCCACGAACAAAAATGTCTGTGAGTCCTGAACAGCTCAAACTGCTGTCAAACCCTTAAATTAAAGCTAAACGTCTTCACTTTAATCTTGATTGTTTGATTTAAAATCCACTGTGGAGGTGCTCAGAGGAGGAACTCATCACTCATACGATTTATGGTGCAGCTCCACGCTCACGTCTGGCTCCAACACGTAACACAGCAGCCAAAGCAGAAACCGTGACGTCCAAAGACCTGTGTGTGGTTTCTGATGGCGTCACAGTAGCTGTGTCCATCTTTGATATACAGTCTGTGGTTACACACTTTAAACCCCGTCACCGCGAAGCTTGAGATAGGCGTCACGTCTGTCTGTCGGCAGGACAAAAAACTATCAACAGATTTCCATGAAAATTTCTGGATTTGTTGGCTGTTCTGTAGGAGCCCAAGAAAATGGGTCTTCATTTTAAAAGTCAAAGGTCAAAGGTCACTGGCAAAATTTTTAAATTCATATTTCAGTGAATTTTTCATCCGTCACGACGACATTTAGTACTCACTCACTCACTGTCATCATTCACAATAGTGCAAAGTGAACTACAACCCTACACAACAATCACACACACGCACACAGGAGGAGGAGCTTATTATAGTACATGAACATAAAATATATCCAGACTGTTTATGCCATCATCTGTTCATGTGGATTCATTTTGAAATAAAACATAAAATCATGTTTTACTGTTTCTAAAAGCCAGTAGAATAAATTTCTATTCTGTGTGATCTAGTGGTTTATGATGGAGTGTGACAGCAGTGGCTGGGATCTACTGCAGCACACAGTAAATCTGGGGTGGCGGCAGCTGAGTGACCTTCTAGTTTTAGAAGTTTGCTGAGTTTAGCACGTGCAGTGAAGTATCAGTACTTACAGCTGCAAGCAGCTCAGGACAAGCTAAATCCTACAGAAACTTACAGAAGATGTTAAAGAACCATTTAAAATGATTAACACTGAATGCAAAGAGTAGATATGAAGATATGCATGTCACAGCACATCTGAATGAGTGAGCAGAGCGCTGTGACACCTCAGCAGTGAGGTGCTGGGTGCTCCTGGGTGCTCCTGCAGATGTTAGGCTTAAACCTGCGTTTTCATTTCCTTCATAAACAGATTACTGCCTCTGGGTTTTTAATTGTTCAGTGTTTGTGTTTTTGGTGCCTGTAGTTAGAGTGCAGTCTCATCATGAGCACGCTCACAATGAGATGTATGCATGTAGCATAGCTGGTAGCTTAATGTGCTACATCTAATCTGCAGGCTGAGGGAGCAGCCGCCTCCTCAGCAGCACAGGAAGGGCCGAGGAGGTCCTTCAGTCTGAGCTCCACATTCACTGTTTCCACTGAATTACATGAACCCCAAATTGAACTGTGTGGGTATTTATCATTGCTGCAGCACAGAGCAGCATCAGGTGACTCACCTGTGTGCTCATAATATGATCCAACTGTGTGCAGACACTGAAAAGGGAAATTAGAACAATGAGTCTGTTTAAAATGTGGATAATTTAAAAAAAAAAAAGGAGAGAAAAAGAAACCATTTAAAAAGTAATCAAAAACTAATTATGTGCATTTTTTATTCTTGAGCACGTCTTTAAAACAATAGCAGAGCAAACTGATCTCAGGACAGATCTAATCACACTCAGGTCTCAGGGCTGCAAGCGTTCGTCGAGTAACTCGATTCTAAAAAAATCCTCAATGCAAATTTTTGGCTTCGCTGCTTCATTTAACCCCCGAATGTGCAGCTCAGCTGCCACCATGTGAGCGCCACCTTCACCCGCAGCTGCCACTAAAAACAGCTGCAGTACAAACGTGTTCAGGAGTAACAGTGTTACGTTAGCCCCACTTTCCTGATAACGGCAGCAGTGACGCTCCATCAGGACAGTTCGGTTAAAAAGGTCTCTGCACGTGTGGAAAGCTGCGCTGACACAGCGGCTGAGCTCATTCATTTGCTTTGAACCTCGCTGCAGATGCAGCTGTGGTGGTGGAGCCTAGCCATCACCCAGCGAGCTGAGAAGCTCCACCCCCTTTACTGCAGCTGGACTCCTCCTGCGTTGGTGTGTCAGTGAAATGGAAAGAATCACGACGATTTCAGGAGATTCCAGGTCTACCTGAGACAGGTTCCCTCACATGAGCGAGCCCGCACACGTTTGTGTTTTTGTGTCTCTTTCTGCTAATTTGGCCTCTCTTTGTTTCTCACAGCAACCTAAAAATGAACGTTCATCTTTGTTCAGTTGTTCAGTCTCTTTGTCGGCGGCAGACCTGAGGCTTCTTCCAAACCAACATTATGAGTTTTCCAAAAGCATAACCAGAGAATCCTCAGCTGTCCAATGTGAACTGAAGAAGATGAAAGCAGCAATGAAAGGAATACAGGCCTCTAATGAATTATTAAATATTATTAAGAACAACAGAGCAGAGACACCTTCATGCTGAGGACGGACCTTCGGTGTACAAACCTCGATTTTGTGGCCGTTTTGGTTGAAATCTGATCGTCTCGTTTTTTTGACAGTTTTCTACCGAAGTCTAAAACAGCCTCGCTTCCAGGCCGGACACCCTGACACTGTTATTCACACATACACAAAGGACTTCCTGGACTTCAGGTCTGGGTTTTTCCAGCAGGAAGAAGCTGTGACAGGGTGCTGTCTAAACGCACTGGGAATCACACTACATGTCATCGGGCTGGGGTTGTTTTCGGAGGCGGACGTTTTCCGTTTGTCAGCCTGGGCAGAATTCACACGTCTAAAACGGTGCAGACACTTTGTGGTTTCAGAAGGTTGAAGACCTCCCACACATCAGAGTCTTTCACCTCTTCCTGCAGCGATTCTGAATCTGTCACCCAGTTTAATCAAGCAAAGTCCAGAAGATGATGCAAAATGACCAAGAAGAACAAAAAAGACACAAAAATTAACACAAAACATGTGAAATGAACAAATATGGGCAAATTGACCAGTGAGACAGGATCATTCAGACGGACACAGAGTGGTCCAAAAAAGACACAAACGGACGAAATAAAGGAGACGCACCACGAGCACAACACGACAAAAAAAGCTAAACGACCACAAAAACACAAAATAAGTAAAGAGGGACACAGGGTCGCACAAAGTGGCTAAAGCGGGCGACCACCTACATATGCCGTAGTGCAGGTTCGAGTCCCGGCCAATCTGCCCGTGTGCCTTCCCCCGTATCCTTCCCTAACCTCCTGTCTCTCCTCTACTGCAAATAAAGCTGCTGTGGCCAAAAATAAATAAATGATACAAAATGATGAAACTGAGATGCAAAAGGAGCCCCAAAGAGACACAAAGTAATTAAAGAGATACACAAATCAAAAGGAAGCGAGCAAAAACAGACACAACATGAACTCAAAATGACCAAAGAGGAACAAAAGGACCAGGAAATTGAGAAATGTGAGACATGAGATGATCATAGAGATGCAAATTTAGGAGAAAAACATTTAATTAAATTACTAAATGAATATAACCGTAAACATCCAGACTGCACTCCACCTTTTGCTGGCATAAGCTCCGCCCTATTGCAAGTTAACACAGTGAAATGAGTGAAGTACATAAAGACAGCGACTGCATGGAGTCATTACACAAACTAATAAGAATTCAGATCCACTGAGTTCTGTTTGGTAAATAGACGGTTGTTATGCTTTTGTGCTCCAGCTGAGCACTCGGAGCGCGTTACACACAGTTTTCTACTCCAAAGTGCTTTCTATCCAACATTCACACAGTCACACTCCGACAGCTGCATCTGAGGCCACTCGGGAGTCAGTATCTTGCCCGAGGATACTTTGGCAAGCAGCCAGGAATCTAACCACCAACCTTCCGATTAGTGGACAACCTGCTCTACTTCCTAAGCCACACCCACCCAGTTTGGGAGAAGACCCATCACCTGTAAGTCTGAATTCTGGCCAATCAGAGGGTTAGTTGTGGCCGGCTTTGGGACGCACTCATCGGTCCTTTGGCCAGATAAAAACGTACAACTGCCATTCTGTTTTTATTTTTTATATTCTTCCCTGCAAGAAGGCGAGTGTAATACCATCGAGGGTAAACTGGTGTAAGGTCCAAGCGTGGTTCTGCAGAGGTGGTGTGCAGATGTAGAACTCTGCAGAACTCTGTCTACATCTTCTAAGTGTGGACTGTCACCAAAGGGGCAGCAACAAAGAGCTTCTGTTCCTGTCTGTGCAGTCATTGGTACTTCAGCTTCATGCCTGCCATGAAGAAGATGAAAGTCGTGACATACAAACCGCTTCTTTGTACGGTTGTGAAAGTGTGTTGCAAACAGTGGAAACGTCCACCGTCTGACACTCTAACCATTCTTCTTTGATCTTTGCTGGTTTATCTCCAGGGTGAAGTCTTCTATGGTCGCTCCATTTCCTGTTTAACCTTTTTGGCCAACCAGCATTCGGCGAAGGCGACACTGCGTTGGCCTTTTGCAGGCGTGTGTGCGAGTGTTTCTCTGCAGCCTGTGCTTTGGTTGAATTCCTTCATTCATTGTAGCCAGAGGGCTGCAGAAGGAGCTCGACACCTGCCAGCACTGTTTCTGAGTAACTCTGGTTTGAATCTGCACCGCCTCCCATCAGTGATGCTGTGAGGAAGCTCCGTCAGCCATGCCTGTGATCAGCCACCCGAACCAAGCCGGGGCCACGTTGTCTGACAAGAGCGCCTCACAGAGCTTCAAGATTTGTTTTCCATTTAAAATCAGATATGGGCTCTGAGACGACTGTAGGATAAACTTGTTTAGCAGCAGAGACTGTGAAACCAGCCCCGGTGCTGCCAGCATCACTGCACAGGAGTGAAAGGTCAGGACTGGCTCAGGTCATTCTGGATCTCCACCAGTTCTTTGAAGACATAAATAAACTGTTGCTGTCACATTCTGGTGTCTCAAAATGCAAAGTACATGTAAAGACAGTCACTGAATATGGAAAACCATATTTTAGAAACTGCACTTGTCCAAAGATATGTGAGGATATTCATCTCCTGCTTTACAAACGCACTGCTCGCATAACGAGAACAATAATATCTCTGGTTGTTCGGTGATTCTTTAGGGTGGCACGGTTTATTAAGATCTCAGCTAACTTAGAGAAATTCACATTACAGGTTATGATGTAATGAATTTAGTGGTCTGGCAAACTCGGACTCTTCATGTGACCCATGAACTAAAATAAGATGCAGAGCCTGGTTTATATCCGCTCAGTCTGCCCGTCCACTTTAAAATGCAACCAAATGCAGTTACATTACATTAGATGATCTCATTACAATATTTATGTGTTACATATTTAGCAGAGGACCAGCAATCTGTAAGCTTTTAATGTTCTAAGAGACACAAACTGACCCAGGAACATAAAACAGATGGAAAACGACAATAAAAGACCACAAACTGTTTATCTGAGACTGAGCAGTCCACCAACACAGTAACCCTACCCCCCCTCACTGTGAGTCGGTGAGCTCCGTGTGCAGGCCCGCGGTCTAATATTCTGACCTCACCAGTGAACTTTACTGGAGTAAAACATGAGTGAAAGTTCAGTTCAGCTGAAACTCCCCAAACAACAAAGGTGGTCTCAGGTGGGCACCCCTCCCAGCCCCACCGATCATTCCGAAGCTGTCTCACGGAGCTGCGTCCCCGCTGGGAGAGGGTCAGACTGCAGCCCCGCTGCCAGTAAAAAGCGGATTTCCCCTCAGCCCGCTGAACGCTGTCACCTCGCAGCCGCTCATAAACCCAGAAAGGCGTAAAAATGTGAAGCGCCGCTTACCTTCGCAGTGAAATCGATGCCTTACAGCTCCGCTGGCTGCTTTTCTATCTAATCATCATGTGAAAGTTGTGAAATGAAGCAGGAGGGGATGTAGAGCGCGGACAAAAAGGCCACCCGCAGAACGGCCAGTTCCTCTATCCGCGTGTGTACAAGGAAGTAAAAGTTAACTTGCATTATAGGCATAGCCGCAAGTTATAAAGAAGAGTGCGGAAGGACGGTATCTATGCAAACTAGGAGCGGGCACAGAGCCGCTGCTGATGGCCGGGCCGCGCACATGTGGAAGAGCGCATTTCTGACATGTTTCAGTCTGATGCTCATGTAAATATGCGCACAGCTGTTTGACCGCTGCGGGGGGGCACAACGGGTGGCACGGGGGGGGGGGTCATATCAGACCAAATCATTAGATGCGCTATCGTCGCGGCG
>JAVDPK010016779.1:0-16341 GCA_034780415.1 Cichlasoma orientale
CATTTTTGTAGTTTGATAGCAGCGATACGATTAGCTACCGGCAGAGAAACAAGGAGGACTTTCCCCACTGATGTGAGAACATTTCTGAGGCGATGTAAGGAATCATGTGGGTTAATACACCCAACAACAAAAAAAGAATATATAAAGATATCTTTGCACCAGCACAGAATGCATTTAAATTTCCTGCACTATTACACACTCAAAGTACACAAAAAAATGTATTTAAGGGCTAAAAAAATTGATTTTGCATATTTCCCCCTTAAAGCACAAATAATCACACTATTTTATATTACACTGTACATAAAATAATACTAGAACCATCATGTTTGTGGACTTTAGAAACTCTTTAAAGCACCTGGAAACAAGCTGATTATAGATCATATATTTTATTAAGTTTTTACAACATCGTTCATTTCAACATATTGCTCTGTTAAAAGCCCTCCTGCCATAACCTAGAACATGTATTTATCACTTCAACATAAGAAATGACTTCTTCTGTAATGCATGCAGTACTAAGTGTTCCTAAGGCTACGCTGTCACAGAATACTTCACTGTTCACTTCCTGGGAATCAAACCTCTGACCATCAGCAGGGATCATGATGTACAGATTACACCCTGGTCTTGCTAATGGACTTTTTATACCCAATCACCAAAACAGCTCCCACAGCTTCACCCACAGAGACTGTGCACCATGTCAGACATTAATGAGACATTATCTCACAGCACACATATTATTAAAACAGGGATGCAGGTATGGATCCAGCTTTTTGTATCTGCTGATGCCGATCTGATTCCACTGTTAATGAGCGGTTTTCCTGACTGGGAGTCACTCCCCTGGAACAGCTTTCCAAACTAAATCTTAAAGTAAACTTACTGAACTGTTGCTATTTATTAATGCAATAATAAAAACAGGATAACCAGCATCCTTCTTGCTTCTGTTTCATGTAACGTTTCCCTGATGAAAGTAACCAAGTGAGAAACAGCTGGTCGTCTTTGGATCTTTTCAATCACGTCAACTCACTTTGACCACAGTTTGCTTTTAAGCAAAAAACACATCCCAAAGATACGATTAGCCACAGTTAAATACCTCTAAGTGCTGTTAGCTTCCTCTATGCTAGCTCCTAGCATAGATGAAGCATTTTAACCTGTGTGTTTGGTGGTTTTGTGAGACAGTGCGGCAGCAGACGGGCCTCCCCATCAAAGCTCTTTAGCTGAAGGTCGTTACAGGCTCTGACTGATGTACTCCTCCCTCTGTAAACTTCACCAATCAGCAGCGTCCACATTAACACATTAAAATCAGATTAACACATGTAAGAGCTTCCATGAGAATCCCCATGTGGGAGCTATGTGGTGCATGACTCCTTGATGCTGGCACAAATCATAACCACAACTATTTTCATTAATAACTAACTTTTATTATTTAACTTGATATATTAATTTAAATATCATTGCTATATTAAACTTTAAACTTTTATATTAAACTTGATGATTTCCTTTAACAAACAGTCATGCAAATGAAAAATAAATAAAGAGGTGTTGGTGGTGATGTGAGACGATTTGTACTCAAACTTGATTTCTGGACAGCAGGAATGAGCTCTGCGTGATGCTGCAGAGCAGCTGGGTAATCGATTCTACTGTGAACTGTGAGTCCTGACACACTTGTGCTGTGCTGCTGCTCTCCAGTGTGACCACATTTGTGGCGTTTGATAAGCTTCTGTCACACGACCACCACTTGAATGGATTCTTCAGCGTGGACCAGTTTATGTTTTCTGAGGTTACTCGCAGAGGTGAACGACGACCCGCACTCGTCACAGAGGTGCCGTTTGGCTTTACTGTGCAGGTCTTCGTGGCGCTTCACTGAACTCGGCGATGGGAACGCCCTCCCACATTGCTTGCAGTAGTGCAGTTTGTGTCCAGTATGCATGTGCTGATGCGTTTGCAGGCTTCTTTGGTGGCTGAAAGTTCTTCCACACTGGTCACAGCGGTATGGTTTCCCACTGGCACAGTGCTGACAGGGCTGAGAATCGGTTCCATCTGCTGCCTCCTGCCTCTAAAACAGATACAGGGTCAGATCATAATGTTGGCATCACCACCTGATGTCCTCCAACAATGTCAGAGAGACAGTACACTTCAAATAGTGGAAGAAATATCCCCCTTAAAGCTTCCAACATAAACTCTGTAAGGAGGATCATAGACACTGCTCTCATTCCTGCTCTCTTTGTTTTGGTGGCTCTCTTTTCTCGTCTCCATCATGGCTGCTTTGTTCTTTCCCCATCCTCTGTCACATCAGCACCTCAGCACTGTATATTTTACAAATCTAGCAGCTCAGTTCACTGATAGAAGGCCATGGATGTACTCTGAGTAGGGCTGCAAGGATAACTCGAATAATTCCATTATAAAAAATCCTCGAAGCAAATTTGTTGCTTCGACGCTTCGTTTAAACTCTGCAGCGCTCAGGTGTCTCGTTTCACCCGGATTGCCAGCATTAAAGTTCTCCATCTTCTTCTTGTGGGTTTGATGGCAGTGGGCAAAACCAGCTTAGAGCTGCATTACCGCCACCTACTGGACTGGAGTGGATCAGGAGTTAGAAAAAAAAAATCCTCAGGTTCTAAAAGGTTCTCCGTCCCTGCGACGGATTCCCTTTAACAATGAGTGGATCATCGCTGACATGTTTTTCCTCCACCGCTCTCTGTCGTGTTTGTGTGTTGTGCTCGCTGTGCTGAGAATTTCAGCTGTTATTTGTTTCTCTACTTTAGCTTCCAGAGCGGATCGCTATAAACGGACATACTGCTAGCGAGCGCCGCTATTAGCACTAGCGATCGTTTGGTACCGGAAGGACCCCTTCCCCGTCAAAATATTTTTTTTATACTTTAATCCCTGATTAGTGACTAAATATAGACCTGCAGTAGAAACGTATTTAGGAGAATGCTTGTGAATAATAAAGCATTACAACATTACGCTCATGCAGCCCCCAGTTTTCAACAAAAACACTGATAACACAACAGCAGCAGGCAGCTGTTTCACGTGCAGTCTGTCTGCACAACCACAAAGAGGCGGAGCCGTTATAGACGGTGAGCTCAGATGGAGCAAACAAAAGAAGCCCCCCCTGTAAGCACCATTAAGCCTTTACTGGGAAACAGCTGGAGGTCCTTCATCAACCAGCTGATCAGTAAGCGAAGAAAAGAGAACTGTGTAGCTTCTCCATCCACCCTGTTTGTTTCACACAGGAAAAAACTGCAGTACGGAAGTTAAAATATGCAGATGAACTGTTAATCCAAAAAAAGTATTTCTTATCCGATTACTCAAGTAATTGATGGACTAATCAATAGAATACTAGTTGCAGCCCCAACTCTGAGCTAATTAGTTTGTACGCTTTCCAGACCATAATAGACCTGTTTCGGAAAGGGTTAGTGTAAATTACCATGGTAATCTAGCCTGGTAAAATGAGAGCCACCTTTGAGGCATGTTGTGTTTTGGATTACTGGGTCACATGGTCTGGGGCTGTATTACTGTTAATATTCGGCACAGCTAAGGAGGAGAGAGGGTGAATGGGTTCCTGTATTTCTTGTCTAGTCTCCTTTTTTGTGATTGCTGCGAGCTTTTGAATTATTTTGTGCACTTTGTAATAAGTTGATTTTGTTTTTATAATAAAAGGTTTAGAACATTAATCATTTCTTCAGATGTGCACACATGTCCAACCTGAGTCTCTCCGAAACCTTTTCGGTCTCATTTCTGGAACTGTATGCAAGAATTTTCTGTGTTGTGTCAGATTTGCAGTAATCAATTAAATTATGTGCAGTCCAGCACTGACATTTAAGGCCTGGTGAGATTATGCTTATTAAGCTTTAGAGCAAACTAATGAATAACAATCTGGCCTGGTGATGTTTTTACACCTTCCCATTTATCTGGCATACGACAGCCGACTACAAGAAACCACTTTAAATATTTAATACCTGTTCCATGCATTTTAGTTACAAGATCATTTAAACAGGGTATGAAATCCCCAAATCCAGGTTTGAACCCACTGACAGCATTTTCTGGTAATTATTTAGTAGGCTAGAGTTAATCCAAAGTTTATGTATAAAAAAACATATCTATATAATTTAACGCTCTATAATATTCCTCTTTTAAATATTCAAATCTGAAGTCCACACTGTGACTGTACATACCTCACAGTGACTGCAGCTGAGTGACTTCTTTCCATCGTGGATGTGTTGGTGTTGTTGTAAGGCACCTGAGGTTTTAAAACTCTTCTCACACTGGTCACATCGGTACGGTCTTTCCCCAGTGTGACTTCGTCTGTGCACTATTAGTCCTCCCACATATCTGTAGGCTTTTCCACACTGTTCGCAGCGGTGTGGTTTAACCCCAGTGTGGGTAACTTCGTGGGCTTTTAAGCCCGAGTACTGTGCAAACAGTCTGCCACACTGAACACAGCAGTACACGTCCTCTCCTGTGTGCAGCCGTTTGTGTAATCTTAGAGTCTGTTTCTGGCTGAAATTTTTTCCACAAATGTCGCAGCGGTACGGTTTACTTTCTGAGTGGGTGCGTCGATGAGCCATTAAGGCTCCCTTACGATTGAAAGCCTTCCCACATTGCTCACACCTGAAGGGTTTAACACCACTGTGTATGAGCTGATGAGTCTTCAGGTACTCCACCCGAGTAAAAGCCTTCCCACACTGATCACACTTGTACGGTTTAACTCCAGTGTGGATGTGTTGATGTTTTTTTAAGTCACCCATCCATGTAAAAGTCTTTCCACACTGCTTACAGCTGAACGGTCTGTCTCCGCTGTGGGTTCGTTGGTGACTTCTGAGCTGTTTTGCAGAAGGAAAAGTCTTGCCACACTCAACACAACTCTGTGACTTCCCTCCTTTTGCCGTCCTTGGGTTCGGTTTGTCAGCCTCCAGACGGCTTTCAGGGCTCGGCTCATTTCTGCCTTTTGGTTCCTGCAGTTACAGGAAAAACACAAAGAGAAGCTGTGAGTGAAAAGCAGCGCTGGAACAAGCCAAACCTATTAAATATTGATGTTTGCAGGTTTGTTAAAGCTGAGACTGAAACAAGATCAAGAATTTGTGACCATGTTATGAACTCTGTGAGGCTGTCCTAGACCACAGACTTTAAACCGTGACATGTCCAGTTATTGTAAAGATGGCCATAGCTTCTAGGTCTGAAAAGTAAAGCCAATACAAAAGTGCCTTAAATCTCCATTCTATGTAACAGCCAGCAGAGGGCGACTTTTCCAGGTGTAAAAACTGACTGCATAGAATGCACTGAGAAAGCATTCCTCAGATATCTTAAACTATGACCTCAGCAAACACTCTTCTGATGGCGTTATGGGCTCAGTCATTAGATTCAACAGGGTTCGAGCCAGCGGTTGATCGCTGGTGCTGCGCCATGCTGAGGTCGTCTTGCACCGGGCTGAGAACCTTACCGGTTCACTCAGAACTCTTCGCTAACACTGCAATTAAGCAAGCCGGCATGCATTCCACCCCGTCGCCAATACCAGACTCTGATTTCTGGCTAGATCGTTGCAGTATATTATTATTCCAATCTTTGCAATCCACCACCAGGCTAGGGATGCACTGATCCGATATTCTGTATCGGTATTGGTCCAATCCTCACCTAAATTACTGGATCAGATATCTTTCCCCCATTTCCTGTCTCCCTCCACTGACGATAAAAGCCGCTGTGGCCAAAAATGCAACTAAATAAATAAATAAATAAATAATATGCAGATGAATTGTTAATACGAAAAAAGTCTCTTATCCGATTACTCAAGTAATCAATGGAATAATCGATAGAATACTCGACTACTAAAATAATCGATAGTTGCAGCCCTAATGAAACGTGCAACATACCATAAGCCAATACATCACCTTCTCACACAGGAGCAGCAGGCTTCAGGCAACAGAGCGATTGTTGTGTGAGAGACTGCTGACTTGTGTAAAATGCATCCAGGCATTAAAGAACAATTGTTTTTAAAAAAGATCAGATTTGTATCGGTATCGGCAGATATCCAAATGTAAAATATTGGTATCGGACATAAAAAAGTGGTATTTTGCCATCCCTACACCAGGCACGGCCAGTTTCGTTCACAATGTGCACGCATGATCTCGCAACGGTCCTGTTCACGCATGATTTATCTACAGAAAGCAAAATGGTGATCAGCGAGTGGGAAGGAGAGGAAAAGGGAGCTTAAAGGACAATTTCGGGCTTCCTATTAAACATAAACTCCAGGAGCTGAGAGTGGCCTTGGAGAAAATGATGTCACTTCCCGTCATCATAGTTAGTGCACTAAAAACGTGATGACGGACATTCCAATGTAGGAAGTGCTGTTAGCAGCTCATCTGATCGACTGCTGCTGCTGCCAGCTGACCGCTCACCTGGGCAGCAGCTGATGAACGGCAGTCTAAATAATATCAGTGGTATTGTTCTCACCTTTTGCAAAGAATCCATTATTCCTCATTAGTGGGAAAACTGAGCCAAAATGGCTGCTCCTCAGTTTCCTGCCAGTCACCTGTGACAGCAAACAGATCACTGTTAGACTCAGGAGCGTTGTAGGTCAGCCAACACAAGGTGTAGAACTCAGTATTTTAGGTTTCTAATCTAATTTAAATTACAAACAACAAATAAAGAATTCTGAGGCAGAAAAAAGCTCTCTTTAAAAAAACTATTTAGTTTGGACATTTGGCTTTAACACAGAACATGCATTAATCAGGAGAGGTGTCGCACTTTAAGGTGTAAATGCTCAGAAAATAATTCTGGAAAAATGCTTAAGTTGAAGCTGGAGTTTGTACAATACCAAGGATTTGGATTAGGTTTTAGTCATGTGACTATTTATGTGATTTAAATTCATTTTATGTATTTATTTTATGTTTAGTGTTGTTGGTTTTAAATCATACAAGTTTCAATACTTGGGACACCAAAGTGACCGAGCTACTTCACTGACTGAGCTGTATTACATTTATACATGGATACCTTTTTAATGGCTCCATCTCTGCTTATTGTGCCTGTAATGGTTCCTGGTATATTACAATGAAACAAAATAAAAAAATAATAAAAGCCTTTAATGCTAAACAAGTATGTTTCATACAACTTGCAACGTCCCAAGTTCAACCAATTCCTGTAAGAAAGTAACTAGCGCGGCCCCTCTGCTGTATGTGGACCCAGAGGTGACTTCAGTACTTAAGAACCACTGACCTTAATTTAACCGTTGTGTGGTTTTCATGTTTTTCTTACTCAGTGTTGGCTGGATAAAAAGAGAGCACCATCATCAGGAAGGCAGGTCTTCCCACTGTCCACTGGACCACCTTCTACAGGGGCACCACCACCTCCCCTCTTGGTTAGGCAGCTGTAAGAACCACGAGAAACATCAGCTGAACAGAAGGCTCATAGGAGCCCCCCTGCCCTCGCTGCTGGACATCAACAGTGAGCACTGCGTCCGTAGGGTGTCGGATATCCTAACAGACCCCTACCACCCATCTCACAGCCCATTCTCCCTGCTACCATCTGGGAGAAGGTTCAGGAGCATCAGCTGGAGATCCAGCAGACTCTTCAACAGCTTCTTCTCACAGGCTGTGGGAGCACTGAGCAAACTGACCAGGGAGCTCCTTTGAACATTTGCACAGTATTTGCACAGCACAGCATACGCACTGCAACACTTAAGCTCCCACTATTCAGTGTGAAGGCTGCTGGCCTCATTACTGTTTTTATATCTTGGATTGTTTTAACTTAATTTGCACTGCTGTGTTCCAGGTGACACACCTTTTCATTTCTGTTGTACCTGCAGCTGCAGAAATGACTTGAAAACCAGGCATGGGTGTAAAAACACGTCTCTCTAAGAACTATGAACGTGCACTTCAGTCACTGCTACTGTGTTACACTGTGTCCAATCAAAGTGACGGAGGTAGAGGAGCCTGCAGCAGAGCTTTCTGCCCGGACTCCTGCTCCTCTCTTCATCCACAATAACTGCAGCATCCGGGAAATGAAGCTCTTCATTAAACACTCAGGCTACTGTTAGCATGGCGGTTACCTTTGGAGGAGCCAACAGAGACTGACTCCGTGATGATGCCGGAAGTCTTCGAGATGAACCGCGTCTGCAAAACCTCGGAGAGCAGGCGGAAGCCGCTGCAGCGTTAATGCACACACGCAAACACTGTGCGCTAAATGCGGACACTTTGCACAGCATAGACATATATACGTAAATGAGTGTGTGCACTGCAGCTGCCTGCAGCAAGAAGTCAGAGAGGCATTTTTCTTCTTCTGCGGCGATTGACTGCCTACAGTTCGGTGTATTGTCGCCACCTGCCGGGATGGAGGGTCTTCGCAAGCTTCAGAGATTCTGCTTAAATCTGACTTAAAGTAAAAGACTTAAAGTAGAGTAAATAAACCCCTCACACACCCTTTATGTCTAGATTTTTATCTACGTTTCTTTGGCTTGTGGATCTATCATTTTACCTGTAACCTCATTTTGTAAACTATACAGAGGTCTTCCCTTCGTCTCTGTATCTAACATGACAGGCCATGTTTGTAAATGAGAACTGGTTCTCAAATATTTTACCTGGTAAAATAAAGGTTTAAAAAAATAACATGTACCATCTGGCATTTAGTTTGTACTGTATGCAGGCTTGATATCACTAAACCTGAACGAGTGTCCTGTCTTCCTGTATTAATGATCTAGTGTTGTTCTTTTTGCTGTGCATATTTCAAAGTTGTCTGGCACCCATTGGATTTTAATTTTGGAATGACTGATGTTCCTACATGACCTGTTTCCATATTTTATTTCTAGCTGTGTACATTCACCACTGATCTGTTTGGGTCCTCCTGCTGTGCAGCTGGACTCGGCCACGGTTTGCTGATCCGTTATAGAGCCAATGATCACTGATTTAGGTGATTCTCAGTGAAAATATGTGGAGATTCAATTTCACACGGCAGAACTTTCAAAATGTTGATTTCAGTCACTTTAAATCCATTCAGTTCAGTTTGAAGTCTTCAAATCATTTCAGCCTCATCTTCACTCAAACATTCCATCATCTCCAGGATCAGACACGTTTCCATCAGGGAGCTTTTCCAACACGACCAATGATCGATCATCTATCACTGATCAGTGTGTTCTGTGTCTAAAGCTTCATCCAGGTCAGTGTAACAGTGATGCTACAGTAACTACAGTAACCGTTTCAGAGACTGACAGCTGCTCGTTCATGTCAATGCAGTGGACACAGTTTAAATTAAACCCTGATATGCTGAACTCACGTCTCCACCTGAGCTGTTCCTCCATCACACTGTGGCATCAAACATCTTTATCAGGCCGCTGCTCCCACACCGCAGCCTCACAGGAGTCCGTGTGGGAGATATGAAGCTCATTCGGGTTCACTTTGGTTTCTGTTTCCAAATTATAACAAGCGGATCCAAAAGAAGACAAAAATCACTGCAGATCAACGACAGCTGGACAAAAATACGACCACATTCACCATGAGGAGCTGCACACCGTCCACCTCTGCATCAACATCTGTTTGTGTAGCTGTGTCGCGGTGTTCGCGCATCACGGACAGTCCCGTGAGTTATTTCACAGCCGGCCGCTGAGCTCACTGCGCACGGTCACCTCTGGAGGAGGGAAGCCCAGAGAGCAGCTCCGTGAAGCTGCTGCAGAGACCCCTCTCTTCTGGAAACGCTTACTCAGCAAAGACCCAACATTTCTTCTAAGTCAGCAAACAACATATTGGGGGCTTAGCGCCACCAACTGGAGTCATGTCACCATGTGATTGGATAGAGGAAAGTAAACAGGTGTGCCTAATAAAGAGGCCAGTGAAAGAAAAGTGAGCTATCAGAGAAGCACAGGCAGCTGCTTCTTTATACGAGCATGTGGCTCTTTGTGCTCTGTGTTAATTTCCTCTTTAATATCTTACAGTGTGAATGTGATCTCTGTAAGCTAAAGCTATATGTGGCACACCCAGTCTAACTTAATTACACTGACAGTAAAAGCTTTCTAATCTAGTCTGATATTAAAAACAGGTTCTTTATAGAAACGCTGATTTACTGTTTATTCGTCTCCATGTTTGTCTGTTTTAAACAGTGTACAAATCTTAGCCTTGAGATCATCATTACCTAATTTCTCTGTTTTCTGTGAACTCTAAAATCCTGTCGGACCCACTGACACTCTGCATCAAAACAAAAAGGTCATGTGACTCTGAATGTTGCATCTGAGTGGAATAAAAAGCACCGAGCAGCAGAGTTACAGCAAATCCTCAAACTTTATTTTCCTGCACATTTAAAAGCAAATAAAAGTATAAGCTTGTATCTTCGTTTCTGCCCAATCTTTGAATAAATTAGCTCGGTCATTTTGCTTTCAGGTCAGCATAAATCAGCCAGTATTTACACCAGTGCTTCAACATTTTTCACTATGTTGCAAATTATTTTTCCCACCTGCACCGGCTGCTCGAGGAGAGAAGCCAGAAGTGAATAAAAACGTACAAACGGAAAAGGTAGAAAAACAGGCACACGTGGAGAGAAACCCGAACCGTTCTGCTCGTTACGAGGAGTCTTTACCCGTTATCATCTGAGCGTGACAGTGCTGATGAAACCCAATCACCTGACAGGGAGAGTCCACATGATCACACTCATTTCCCACTCACAGACCTGATGAAACGTTATGATGCACACATTTTAACGCCCGACATCATTAACTTTATCTCGTTTCATCAAAACAAAAAGCGTTTTTCTTGCACGTTTCTCCTTAAGGCTGCAACAAATCTGTTTAAGTCAAATTATCCAGCAGCAATAATTCAGTGGCTGAGCTCATTTCTCACCCTTCATCAGGGAGATAACATCACGCCTGTCATTCATTAGAAAAGCTGCCAGGTGAAAAACACCATCAGAAGATTATGAAAGCGAGAGGGGTGCCTCCTACTGGCCACACTGCGTTCCTGCAGCCCTTTCTGTGTTAGACTTAAACTATATTTTACTGATTTTGATCTTCTCCACTAAATACAGACAAACACTGACATGTTGGCTCAAAAAGTCCACTACAGTTTAAAAAGGACGGCACCGACAGCTGAGCGACGGATCAGACCAAATAACCTCCGTCAGCGTCTGTGGAAGGGAAACGAGCGACGGTGTGAATGAAGGAGAGATGAAGGGAAGCGCATTTACCTACAAAATCCCAACAAAATCAAAAGTGTGCAGACAGAAATACTGGAAAACAAAAAGTGTTACTGGAGCTCCATCAGAGCAGGGCTGCGACGAACCGCTGTTAAATCCCCGGTTTGTGGCAGCCCTGCGTCGGTGTGGGAGGTCATCAAAACAATCAACACTGTCTCACAATGATGTCATCAGTTGTATTACTAAGGCTTAAAAACAAACATGAACTTTGAAGAAAACCCATCAACCTTCAGAGAAAAATGTCCAAGCGTGCCTGTTTGAGGCCGATCCCACTTCTCTCTGCGACAGCGTCACAAAAACTAATCGTTAAACAAAAGGGGGCTGCGGCGTGTTGTGTGTGCGTGTGTGTTCAACAGTTTTTAAGCTGAGCCAGCCGTCACTGTGCTTGGCACTGGTTAAAGTTCCTCAGCAGAGGGCAGAGCGCGCTCAGGGTGGAGCTCGCAGCCCGCCTCCTCCTCTTCCTCCACGGGTGGGTGAAATTTTGTGGGAGCGACGTCAGGCAGCCGTCACTCGTCCGAGCCGGCCGAGCGTTTCTGGTTCCTTTTGCGAGGAGATCTTTTCGGAGACGCTTTGTCTGAAAGAGGAGGAGAGAAGGTGAATTTTACCTGAAACACACCTCAGACCCCTGACATGAAGCCTTCAGATTTATGTTCTCAGAATCAGGCCACACATAGGTCAAAGTTCACTGCAATCCTGAAGTTTTCATTACACAGAAGATACTGTCTTTATTTTCTGTCATATCCAATGATGGATACTAATGTTAAACATGCCCAAAATACAGAGGACAGAGTAGATCATAATATTCCCCGTGAGCCAAAAGCTTCAGAAGCAACACTTTGGTTTCATGCCTCTTTAAAAATAATTTATGGCTCTTTAATGCTGTCACACAAGATATTATGGTCAACACAGGTATTTAGCTCCAGCTGTGACCACATAACCAACAACGTTCTGTTTGCAGAGGGGCAGCCAATCAGCAGCAGGATCATAAATGACTCCAGTCTGCAGCACGTGTGTGTGTTCCCACTGCAGCAGTGGCTCAGGTAAGAACATCAGCTCTCAGTGAAGAAGAACCCGATGGTCCGATCATAACACAAATATTTATCAGCGCTGTGACAAACTAACCAGATCATCAGCAGTGGGAGAACACTAAACACTCCAACATCACAACTCGAGTTTTGTTTCAGACACACAAACAGGACATGCAGCAGACCTCACCTCTGCGACTCTGCACTGAAGACGCAGGAAAACATGACAGCGAGGAAGGCAGAGAGAGAAACAGAGAAGAAGGTGAGTGACCCTCATGCACAGTGAAGGTTAAAGGTCATTGTGAAACAGCAAGTGAAGCAGGAAGAAAGGACAGCACGACTGGTCCGATTAGGTCTAAAGAAGCTGAATATGGTGGGAAAAGTCAAAGTCAGCTTTACTGTCAAATCTGTAATATGTACAGGACATACACAGGATCGAAATTCCGTTTCTCACACCCATGGTGTAACAATAAACATCTAACTAAACATCAATAAATATTTGCATAATAAATAAAGAAAAATACACTGGGAGACCCAGAGGATCCAAGCAGAGCGAGGATGTTCCCATCTGTACAAACACTGCATGAGGATTTAGGAGCCACCTGAAGCCTGTAAAGGCATCCTCCTATAATTAAACTGCATCTTAAATATCTCTGAAATATGTGGCTGCAGAACTGCACTGGTTAATACTGCTGTCTCTGCTTGAACTTCCACCTCATTTATAACTGCTCATTAATAAAACATTAATAACAGAAATACTTTGGGTGCTGAGAGACGTGAGCGACCCGAGTTTAAACTCAGGAGAATTCCTGAAGAATTCTGTGGTATAAGTCCGACTTCCAGAGGGGGAAGAGATTTTAAAAAACTTTTTTTTGGGGTTTGCGAACATTTTATTTGCAGCTGCAGCCTCCCTCTGTGCTCTGACCATCTCACTGCTCCTTGTTAAACGTATCATAACGCACATACAGACCACTCAAAGAAACAGCAGTGAGGTGTATGATCAGGCAGAATCTCTAACACACGTCAGTCTTCTAAAAATGTCCGTCAACATTAAAATAAATGTACCTGCTAACATATTTATGCTGAGTCATTTCCTGTCTTGAGCTCAGAGACAGATTTAAATAGTTAAACCCTGTGTGGGTGTTTGTTTTTAAGAAAGGAATAATTACATTTAATGTTTGGACAATTTAGCTAGTGCAGCAGACACGAATCAGCTGATTATGTGAGGAAAAGCTTAAAAGTTTGAGTTTTCAGACTGAGCTGAGATCTAATGTGAGCTTCACGGTATACCAACGACTGTTTGCGTGTCTCAGAGTATAGAAGACGGAAGCTTGTAGAAATGTGTGAGCAGTACTCACTGATCTGGTTCAGCGTTTCCGCGGGGATCCAGCTCAGGTCGACGTCGTTGTGGCTCGACGTTCCCGTTTCTACCTTTGGAGCCGGGCGCCGCCTCTACAAACACGACCAAACACAGAGTGAGGCACACGTTCCTGCTCTAACTGGTGCAACAACACTGAAAACCTGCAGACCCTGAAGTCAAACTTATTTTGCAGTTTTTCCTTTATAGCACTGATTTTTATCTGCACCTTTCTGGACTCCAGCAGCTGGTGAAGGCCCACAATCACGAGCAGCCCGAGGCCTGACAGAAAAACGTACATGAAGATCCTGGCAGAGGAGAACAAACAGGAGTCTCAGGATGAATGCAGCAAACAAGAGGAGAAAGTAAAGACAGAAAAAGCGAGTGCTTACGTCTCTCCATCCAGCCCGTCCTCTTTCTCGGTGATGGTGACGGTCTGGTTGAACACAGCGTCCTGGAAAATATTTCCCTGTATGTGGGAAAACAATGGAGCAAAGAGCAAATTTAAAAAAAGAACCGAGAGACTGAAAACAAAAACCGTTAAGATGAAACACGGTGAAAAATGGATACGGATCACTTTTCCCCACTTATCACGCAGAATCTGACCGGATAAATGGCTACCACTGAAAAAGGTTCAGCCATTCTTACACTGCTGTCCTTGTAGTTGAGGTTGATGACGAGTCCGAACGGCCGCCCGCCCATCGGCTCTGCGGGGATGAAGGAGTACTCGAAGGTGGCCTGTCTGCTGGGAGGAACCACGATGCCAAGCTGGAGAGCGGTGAAGTTCTGGATGTAGAACTGGTAATCCTGAAAGAGAAGAACGGGACAAATTTGAAGAAAGCTGAGCAGGAATGCTTTGGAAGCTAGAACTGGAGCTAGAGCGGCAAATGATAGTCACAGCTCATTTTCCTACCTGTGGGTAACGGAAAGAAGCATCCAGAGACTCAACAATGAAGTTCTCAGAGCCTTTGTTGGTGAAGCCGAGCAGGAACTTGACGATGTTGTTGGCTGGGAAGTCTGGAGAAAGGACGACATGGATCAAACGGGTTTTAATACAGGAATGTGCAGAAAGCACCCAATGAGAAAAGAGGGCAGAAAAACAAAGAGTCACCTTCTCCTTTGACAAACAGGATGGTGGTGTCAGCATTGGGGGAAGCCTTCACCTCTCCGACCAACGCTTCCTCCTCTTCATCTTCTTTCTCCTCCGTCTGGGTGAACACAGGTTTAGGAAACAGGATGAAGGACAGGCTCACATTTTCCACGAGAAACAGGAAACTGGAGCTGTGCAGTATGGGAGCCACTGATCTTAACCATTAATATAAAACATAAGTCAAATGATGCCGTAATGTTAGAAATTAAGCTACGTGCTAGTATGCAAGTTTGTAGGCCAGGACATCTCTGATGTGCTGGTCAGGGTGAAAAAAGTGATGCTGAAAATAACCTGAGGTCTACGGGGCTCGACACACGGCCCGCATCGCCACTGGGGTGAAACCCAACACACGGGACGCGACGGCAGCATTGTGGCTCGCTCTCGCATCACTTGTCTCCAAGAAATTTGGTTGGTTATGAAATTGGAGGGATTCTGACATTTTCAAAGCAGTTTCCATACGGCTGCCTTTTTATGTGTACCTCGATAATCACTGCGTGAAGTGTCATACAATATAGGAAAGTCAAACAGCTAAAATGATGCTTTCCTCCATGCTGCAGCATACTCTTCTCTCATTGGTCAGTCAATGAAAGCCTCATTGGTTTTAGTGCCATGCGATAATAGTTGAACACCTTTCAACTTTGTTGTGTCACGTCGCCTGCCCGCGTGTGCGAGCTCGAAATTTCACATGCACGAATTTCGCTGGTTGCTGGAGAGGGAGCGACGTCGCACCCCGTGTGTCGAGCCCATTAGGAGGAAGTCTCTAATCGTGTGCAAACAAATCTAAATTAGGACACACGGTGCTTAAGATCTCCTGATTGTTGCTAACAATGTAGTAGGTTTGACTACATGCTGTTTATCACCACCGACTCTCCAAAGTTAAACAGCACAAAGGAGGGTTGGGGAGCAAACAGGCCGGTGGGATGAGTCCATTTTCCGCCTGATCAGGATGCTGAGGAAGAGCTTTGCATCATCTATGAGCCTCCAGAAACTCTGATTCGATCACTTACCAATTCTGCGTTTTCATCGTCTTCCACTTCTGCCTCATCATCCTCCTCATTCACATCTTCCACAACGTCTTCATCCACAGCCTCAGCCTCTTCGTCCTCAGTCAAATCCTGGGCACTTACCGCCGGCCCTGATGGAAAGAAAGCATGTGATGTTTATTCTAGCCCAAAACCTTAATCTGCATTTCATACACTGGAGTGTACACAGCACCATGGTTCAAAGGCCTGCAGCAGCTACACAAGTCTTATTTAAAGCACACCTCCAGCTCACCTGCTTATGGCTAAAAATCAATGAGCTCCATGATGGTCACAAAAATGGATGTTTAAAATTTACCACTGGTTCACAGATATGATTTTCTCCACCATTATACGTTCTGATACCCAACACTACATTACACTTGGTTCTCAAATTTGCTGTATTGTGTACTTAATAATAATGTGTGTGTACCCTGGAGAACGGGAGCAGATCAGGCTCAACACTGAGCTGCAGCTTGGAGTTAACCAGAACCTAAAACTGATGTCACCCTCACTTTAGTGTCTGTGACGACCCACTCTGCCCTGCCTTTGTTTTGGCCTGCTGTGTGCAGGACTACTGCAATTAGGGGAGGGCTGGAGTGGCTCGTCTGCTAATTAGTGGCACTGGCA
>JAVDPK010016780.1:0-16334 GCA_034780415.1 Cichlasoma orientale
GTGTGTGTGTGTGTGTGTGTGTGTGTGTGTGTGTGTGTGTGTGTGTGTGTGTGTGTGTGTGTGTGTGTGCGCGCGCGAGCGAGTGTTTGTCATGAAATGAACTTGATTATAAGGGTGAGAAGCCACAGGAACGCCCCTGAAAGCCAGAGGCAAACAGAGTGAGACCTTGGAGACCTGGGCCATCCGCAGCCCCCAGGCACAACTTTAAGGGGAAGTAAGATTTTGCATTCAGATTTAACCTTCCTTAAAGATAAATAGATTTTCTTTTTTCCTGGAGATTTTGCTTTGTGGTGTAAGCCCATGTGTGGCTACAATCTTCCACCACAATACCAGATTAGTCAGATCCAGTCTCAGTCTTCAACTATGTTAAGCTACAATGTCTATGAAAGCTGATTTTCTGATACCCACATATTCAATCTTTATCCATTACAAAAAGATCAAACTAAGGCAGTAATAAATTCATGAACTCCACCAGAGCCGCAGAGCGAGGGATAAGGTTAAAGCCTAAGTGAGGAATGGTATTTGAACAAAGTAGATTTGCTGAACTGGATAGGATTCCGTGAAATTACTTATTCACCACATCTCACCCAATGACATCCTCCTCCAGTCACAAGCACACCCAAGTCACTCTCAAATCCAATTGGCAATACAGCATAATATTAGTAACTCCACACGGATTTTAATTTTCTTTCACCACTTAAGTTATCACACACCAAGACAGCAAAAATGAGCATTATAAAATTATTCATCATGCACGGTCCTCTGTGCACAGACACACACACACATCTCAGATTCCCATTTAGCTTTACATAGATGGGAGTATCTTTATTAATTTCACCTCCCCTGAAATCCAATTACTGACTCTATGGAACTGTAGAAAGCATTGTTGACTGATCACGGCAGGTAAGTCTCCTGCTGATTGCTTTTCATTTTGTTGAACAAATTTATGATTCTTTCATTCTTACAATGCTACACATTAAATTGTGCTGGTTTTCCTTGTGCCTGCTCTTTAGACCGCAATTAATGCCGAAGGTTTCACTGAAAATAAAGGAGACGAATGTCAGAACAAATACAATGCTGCTGTCAAGTTGTCAGCAAATTACCAAAAAATGTGTTGTTATTAGCGCTGCACCCACTATACCTTATCAGGTTGAATTAATTGTAGCTGTACTTCAGAAATCAGAACATAAAGGGCCAGATGCAAAACACTCATTTAAGAATTACAATGGTGGCACAAAGGGACACAGTGGCTTCCCTCTCTCCATGTTTAGTGTCTAAAATATCAAGTGCTTTATGTTTATGTACGAGAGCGTGTAGTTCAACGATGACATTGTCGTCACTGCCTTCTGGATATAAGAAAAAAACAAATATCTCATCTTGAACCAAAAAGTCAGAGAACATTTTCAGGGCCTTGGACTTCTCTGCTGGAGTACCACATCACCGGACTCACCTGCTGTATCTCACTCAGGGAGGACGTACTGAAAGCAATGTAAGAGAAAACGGAAGCGGGGCAAGTGCGGAGGCATCTGGGCTAGGCTAGCCGCTATCATGAACAGGCCTGCCATACCATCCCTCATTCTTGCTGATGTACACTCACTAGACAATAAAATAGACCACATACAGGCCCTAAGACCTATAGAGGGAGCCTTTATAGACTCCCTCTTGTCACAACCTGGCTCGTAAGGCCATGACAAAAAGGGTGGACACACTCTATGGAACTGTATAGGTCTATAGGTCTTTAGGCTTCTATAGGTCTTTATAGACTCCCTCTATAAAAGGAGATAAACCACTGGACTTGGTGTACACAACCTATAAAGGCCCCCCACCTCCCCCACCTTGGCCTCTCTGATGACATCATCATCATCATGCTGATACCTGCATGGAGAGTTAGAGTGAGAACCATCAGACCAACACAAAAGCAGATACATGTATGTGTGTGGCCAGAGGGGGCCTCCTATGATCTGAAGGACTGTTTCAGCACTACAAACTGGGAAATCTTCAGACAAGCAGCTGCCCATAATGACCACACAGACATAGAGGAATACAGTGAGGCTGTAACAGTATACATCACAAAATGCACTAAAGATGTCTGTGCTAACCAGAAGTCATGGCTGACCGGAGAGGTTTACAGGCTCCTGAGGGCTTGGGATGCAGCCTTTAGGGCTGGTGACACTGCAGGACTTGTAACAATCAGGGCCGACCTGTCCCGTGGTATCGGGGAAGCAAAACGACAGTAGAGTAAGAAAATATCCAGACACTCAAGACCAGCAATGCGCAGTCTCTCTGGTGTGGCATCCAAACCCTCACAAACTATAAACCCCACCATGGACCCTGTGAGAGCGACATCGCATTGCTTAACAGCCTCAGTGATCTGACACACAATACAACACACCGGCACAGAAGATCACTCACCCCTCCAGACAACCAGACCGTATGTCTGGCTCCAGCCAGCGTGAAGAGGGCCCTCTTAAGGATGTCTTTGCTGACATCTTGAGCATCTCTCTGAGCTGTTGTCCCCATGTGTCTAAAAACTGAAACCATAATACCAGAACCAAAGAAGCCCCTCCCATCCAGTTATAATGACTATTGGCCTGTTGCACTGACTTCCAAGTTAATAGAATTATTTTTATTCTTCTTGTTTATATATTTTTACTACTTATTATCGGCTGCAGGTACAAAATACATTTCACTGTGCATGTGACAAATAAACCTTATCTTATTTTAGAATTAAGTAAGCGCATGTATATATTTGACCTTGGACCCAATACATGAATTCCTGTTCTCTGATGACTGTGCTTTAAATTCCTCCTTTGAAACTTTGATGCAAGCATGTGTGACCTCCTTTTGTTTCTTTTTAACTCATTAAAGACGTACTGTATGCTGTGCAATTAAGAATAGTTAAAAAAACATTACAGTAAAAGCTCCAAATTATCATGACATTCATGCCCATGATGAGTGTATGTAAACCAGAACTGTATGTGCACATTCACTCAATTGACAATTCGCATAAAAAATATTGTTTGTGCAACACATTATTAGCCAGGGCAAGAAACACAAACGTCTTCAGAAGTGAAATTCAGACCCCCCATAGCAGAAGTAGAGAAAAAGAAATGTTTCATTTGGTGGCCTCAGTTCTGAAATTAGAAAAAGAACAAGAACTTTTACTGGAAAGGAAAAAAGAAAGGGACTGTTTATCTCTCTTCAGAGTGATGGGCACTGGCACAGGTGAAAAAGAAATGGTTGGAACGCCAGTGTTTCAGCACGGTCCTCCACCAGTGCCAGAACAGACATTCATTACACACAGCTGCAGCTTTGTATGCATTCATAATTATCCCTCCATAAATAAATACACAAAGAATAATAACATGCCTGTTAAATTTAATTCACACTCAGTTATAATTTCAAGACAGTTTGTGATGAATAATTGTATATGTATATGTACATATAAATGTGGGTGTTATGCTGCCCCCCACCAGTTCACCATATGCCAACATGGTATGATGTATGTGTGAGGCACTCACATTCTCAATGCACATTCTTTCTTGCTAAAAAAAAACCAGTCCATCTGTTGGAAATGCATACATATGGCTGGATGGATGGATGGATGGATGCTTGCAGTAAAGGCTGTAAGAGGTATCAGCAAACATTCTCAGAGGACCTGAGCATGATGGGAAGTAAACTATTGCCAGAGCAGTGCTTAAAATGAACTCATACCATTTTTATCAGCCAATCATATTGCTGGATAAAGTGTGAGCTCCAATGTAAAATGAAAATTGGTCATCAAAATGCAAGATGATATTAAGATTGGTGTGATTTCAGGGAACTTAATTTAAGTCAGACATTTAAAAATGGGAAAGTATAAAAAGGAATATAAAATGGAACAAAATGCAATTTCTCGTTTTAAAGCTCTCCTTCTTTAAAATGATGTAAAGAGCAGATGAGCCCGGATTGATTCCCTCAAAACTCTGGTTCTAATGTGAACTCCTGAGGAATAAGAAAAATATTTAATAAATAAATAAAAAAGCAGCAGTCAGGCTGAAATAATGGAAGTGCGGAATATCCCCTGAGATACTTACTGTGGCACAAGTAAAAAAAAAGTTTGGAATCCAAGTTGATATGAAAAAGACTACAAGAAAAAGAAGAAACTAGGTGGAGGACAAGAACAATTATACTGTAAGTGTCGACATCCAGCAATGACAGAAGTCATTTTTAATGAACAAGAGCATTTAAGATACAATAAGATGAGATAAGGAATACGAGAATATTCATATTATAAATTAAAAAGGTTAAAGGCTACACCTTTCCAGTTAGTAGTTTGTTTTCTTTTACATGCATTTTTAAAAATATCTATTTTATTGTAATTCTGGGCATTTTGTAAATTATGGTGTAAATTATGGTGTTTTGGAAAACTAAATAATAACCAAAAGACAACAATAAAGTAGAGCCGCTGCTCCTTCACATCGAAAGGAGCCAGTTGAGGTGGTTCGGGCATCTGACTAGGATGCTTCCTGGGCGCCTCTTGGGTGAGCTGTTCCGGGCATGCCCTACCAGAGGAGGCCCCGGGACACACCCAGGACAAGCTGGAGAGATTACATCTCTCGGCTGGCCTGGGAATGCCTTGGAGTCCCCCCAGACAAGCTGGAGGAGGTGGCTGGGGAGAGGGAGATCTGGGCTCCTCTGCTTGGGCTGCTGCCCCACCCCGACCCAGACCCAGATAAGCAGAAAAAGATGGATGGATGGATGGATGGATGGAGGTACAAACAAATCCCGGTACAAAAAAATGTATAATAATAATAAATCAGATTTGTGTGTGAAATGTTCATACGCATGATTTCTGCACAGATTTGTGCATACGCAGTGTTAATAAATGAGGCCCATTTATCCAAACACACCAGCAAATCTACAACAGAAAATAATGAAGGTGTTGCAATGGCCCAGTCAAAGTCCAGAGCTCAGCCTGACTGAAATGCTGTGGCAGGAGAGCGGTGCATAAACAAAGTGCCCACAAACCTCATTGAACTGAAGCAAAGTTGTAAAGAAGAGTGTGCCTCACTTGTCCTTGTCTCACAAAAACAAACAAGTTAGATCAAATGGAAACTCTCAAGATGTATGCTGATCTGAGAGGTTATTTTTCCAAGTCCTTTAACTAACTGTTACCTGTTATCAGCTACCTCCACACCATCCATAACACTGTGGTGTAATTTGTACTATTGTTACAGTATTTTTATTTTGTGAGTAGATTATTAAGCAGAAAAAACTCATTAGAAGAAACCATACCACTTTCACCAATGGAGAAACATGGCATGTTGCTCATAATTATAGGATTATTATATTTTATAAGGGACAGCTTAGCAAACACCCTACATGTACAGTACATCAGGCATGCGAACATCTCCTGTCAAGCAGCTTAACAAAACAGACAGCAGTGCTGCCAGATGTTCTTTAATACCAGCACAGTCCTTCACTCATCAGGCTCGTTAATCTGGACCTGCTCCTGCATTTCCCATCCAACCAATCAGCTGATGTTCCCATGATTAGCTGTGAAAATTATTATTGGCCCTGTGATAGACAGGGATCCATATAACAAATGTAGTTTTAAAAAAAATCTTAATAGACATGTAGTGGAAGATATAAATACTGTCAAATGTAATATGCTGTCAAATATAAACCCCGTCAAATGTTTTTATTGTTGGAAAGTTAAATAATTCACACGCGCCTCAGAAAGAATGTCACCTTCAACACATTCAGTTTATTCTTCTGAAAGAGAGAAAAATGCTGTGTGGAGTTGTGGTGTAAATATTATTTATTTTTTTATTTAACCTTTATTTATACAGGTAGTCCCATTGACACTCAGTGTCTCATTTGCAATATATATATATATATATATATATATATATCTCATTAACAGAAGAGACCAAAGAGCTTCTGAAAATGTGAGGGAGGAAACTTTATGAACTTTTAAACTTTTACAGCGTCCACACCACCGTCTTGCTCAGCAACTTTCTCAAGGGCATTTTAGTCAACCAGCCCTTACAAAAACCTTTAAACGCACTACTGGCCGACATAAACCTTCACTTTGGGGACCCGAAGTGGGTCAAGCACAGCAAAGGAAGGCTTGTTTATAGGAACCCTCTGTGAAGCTGCATACAAAACTGCAAGACCTTTAAAATTACTAGGATGCCGTGACGCATTACATTTGAAGCTCAAGCTTTTACTGGCAACCGTCAGCACCACAACATCTTGTCGTAATAGCTGAACAGATGATTTTTTTTTTTTTTTTTGGGGGGGGGGCTTTGTTTTTCATTCTCTAAAAACTTGTGAAGTGGAGAAGTAGAAATTAAACTGATTATTGTGTATACGGTCATTACAACAGCAATGTGCTGACATTTCCACTGTTTGAGCAATAAAACTATGAACATGCTCCTATTTCAGCAGCTGAAAGCTGCATACTGTAACTGTTAGTGCTTACTGGAAATGTTCTCAGATCATAAATGAGAAATTGAAGGAATAAGGAAATAGCATCTGTTTGTATATTACGGTCATGTTAAGCAGGGATGCAGATATTATAGGGGAATTGCAGAGAACTGTGCTTCATTTTATAGTCTAAATTACCTTAGTCAGATTTATTCCACCAGTACACTAATTGGAAGCACAAATTACCAAGTCTTAAGGTCACTACTCTAATAATGAGATAATAACATTTGCTAGTTGTTAATTGCCATGGCTGTATGCACAGCTGTGAAATTGTTTGGCTGGTCTATTTATAAAGCACAGCTAAAAACAATACAACATTCTCAGTCGCTGATATTACTCTCACATTTTGATGGTGTCAGGTGGCGTCAAACAACCAATAAAAGCCAGTGATTTAGATATTAGAATACAACTGGAGCAAAGCCTGCAAGGTAGTTCAGGCAGGCAAATCAAGCTGCATGCGTCTTCACATCACACACTAAAAAGACTCTCGTTAGTTAAGCTGCATGTCCCATCTCTCCATCTGACATGTCGGTAGTGCTGTGGCCCTGCGTAGCTCTGTGCTGTTACGAACCCTCCTGTGATCTCAGAGAGGATGTTTACTCATCATTACCTAATTTTATATGTGATATCTTCATGGGGAGACATGAAATCAAAGCCTAGGTGCCAAACCCTAACTATATTCTGCAGCTGTAATAAATCAGTCTTTTCTAAGGTGAGTTGTCTGACAGCACTAGCCAGTGCTTAATGGAAATTCATACACTGTCAAACATCTTCTGGAAAATACATAAAAAATAACCTGGAAAAAAAATTCTCTTGCAGAATATAGTTCCTGTATTCTGCAAGTCCCCATCCTGTGATGAGGGTCCTGTACCAAAAATAGGACCACGCTCAGTATACCAAAGCTTTCAGAACACTTCTCAGTTGGAAGCATACAGTATTTACCCTTCTGCCTCATGGCTTCCCAGTCTGTTCCCAACATGCACTGCACACTCTCTTAGGAAAATACACTTTAAAAATATTAGTTCATCTTCTCTGTGTGCAATGAACTACACATAATTTAGAGTGTCCACATTTAGATCATCAATTTCAATTTAATGCTATGCATCACTGATGTACCAAACTGGTTTAGTCTTTTATCTCGTTTCTATTTCACTACCTACAATCATATGTGTTTTGCGATGCAGTATTTAAAAAGAAATGACATCATTGTGAGTCAAAACATGCACTGCAAGATCAACATTTCTGTGCACTAAGTGATTTTCCAAATTCTTCCTACCGTAAAAACATTTTGATCTGGTTCTGTAAAACGTGTTAATGTTTCTACAGCATCTCTGCCTTGTTTCATGGACTCACTACTGTAGCACCTTTTTCATGAATGATTCACGAAAGTCAAGGTAGAACTGTGAGCGTGCACGGCCCTCTTTTAATCATCAGTCGTAAATCCTAAACATGAGCACGCTTGATTTCCATTCCCACCTTTCGCCCTGAATCGATGTACTACCTTAAGTCATTATTTGCCTGCAGAATACCTGTTTGCACCTCAAGTTATCACATATCACATCCTGACTTCACCTAATCTGAAACTGAGTCAGTGGAGGAGTGGAGAAAAGGAAATGCATTTTTCATTGTCACAGAGTCACAGGAATCACAAACAGAACGCCAAAGGAAAAATGCAATGGAGGCTATCAACTCAGCGAGTTCAAAGCAAAAAACCTTGGCAGAAAAAGAAAAACACAACCAGTACGCAAACAAGAGGAAGAAGTGCCGATCATTATACACGGTAGAAGGTATTTACACTTACGGGTCACTTTGCTTGGTACACCTGCTCAGCTGCCCATTAACACAAATATCTAATCAGCGAGTCACAACAGCTCAGCGCATTTAGACATGTAGACGCAGTCAGAATGACCTGCTGAAATTCATACCGAGCATCAGAGAAAGGTGATTTAACCCTCAATAGTGCAAGTGACTATTTTTGGTCATTTCCACACACTTTATATATGACACCCATCCTGCACCTCAGTGAGGTTAGGAAGCCTGTGGTATGGATGTTTGTTTGTTTTTTAAAGTGATAATGTGCATGTTGTAATGTTCTAAAAAGTAATGTAATTAATATTTTATAATGTTCTAAAAATGCATATGTTATTCATAAATATTCATATGTACACCTCTTGGATATTTTTTTTTAACCACTCACCGGTGAGGAACCAAACCTGGCAACTTCACTGACCTTGATTTTCTAAGTGAAAAATGAAACATTTTGAGAAAGTCTTGTTATGTCCTCCAATAACACTCTGGTTGTTGGTGCCAGAGGAGCTGTTCTGAGTCAGCTAAAAACAGGAAACTGAGGCCACACTTAACATGAGCGCACAAAAACTGTACATGTTGCCTGGTCTGATGAGTGCTGATTTCTGCTGCGATATTTTACATCAAAAAATGACTTTAAACCAGGGGTGGGCAAACTACGGCCCGGGGGCCACACCCGGCCTGTTGGTCTGTTTAATCCGGCCCGCCGAAGATTGGTACAGGATTGCCCAAATCAAGTCATAATTATGACTGATGCTGAGGATTCTGAGAATTGCTACAACAAACACGAGACTTTGATGCACTGGTAAAAACAACACTGTTCTCACGAAAAGTAAATTTAAGTATTAACACTGTAATGCCTTTTTTATGTTTATGTTTGATGCGTATGCATCTGGTGCTGGCCCGGCCCGTCTGTCAAATTTCAAAAAGTCAATGTGGCCACAGGGCCAAAACATTTGCCCACCCCTGCTTTAAATCCTGTATGCATTCAGGAATGGTAAATAAATGATAAAAAGAAAACAGTAAATAACATTAAATGGCTAAAAAGTTGAAAAGGGAAGGTAACAAAAGACTGGAAAAGTTGTGTAATGTTGGCTGAACATCTCACAACTTTCCATCTATTTTTCTATACAGCTTATCCAACTCAGGGTCGTGGGGGTCCTGAGCCTTTCACAGCTGTAATGAGGCGAGAGGCATGACACATCCAGGAGAGACACCATTCACACTCACACTCACACCTATTTAGCATATTTAGAAGTACCAGTCAAACTAACATAACACACTACACGGAAAGCTCCCAGCCAGCTCCTAGATTCAAACCCAGGATCTTCTTGCCATGAGGCAGCAGCAGTAACTGCACTACTGCGCCTCATCTCACAACTTATTAGGTTAATTGGCAACAGGTCAGTAACATGATTGGGTGTAAAAACAGCATCCTTGAGAGGGTCTGTACTCACCATCTTGCCATTGTTCTGTGCCTGATTGCCTCTCACACTTATGTATCATCTTGAGTCCAAATTGCTGTTCTGATTTCTGATTGCTCCTGTTTCACTGCCTGCCTGCCTGGCAACCTGCCATCCTGCTTCCTGCCTGCCTGTTTGCATCTGTACCATGGTCTTCTTCCTTTCTGCTGTCCTTGCACAAACTGTATAGACACAGTTTCAGATATAGTTTATCTCAAACACGTATCTTTTGATTTTGAAAAAGTGACTGTCACATTATGTATCACATTCAGAAATAAATCTAGAACTGAATATATATATATATATAGTGATTTTTTTTATCAATACTTGTACTTTTTAGTAAAATGAGGAGAAAAATGTGTAGAGGCAATAAAAGAGGATGTGTATGCAGTATATTTAGAAAGAAATTCTTAATTAAAAAGCAAAGCATTCAAGTAAAAGGAGTCCAATCTGTTGTGGTGTTGAAAGCAGATTGCTTTCATTCAATATAAATATAATTTACATTTTTTCGCAACACATTTGCTAAAACATAGTAATTATTATCTCATATGTCTCTCAACCAGCTTTTTTCTGTACCATTTGGGAGACATATTTTTAGATAATTAAAATTTTTTTTACAACATGCTCTCCCAACCATGCTCAGTAGTGTTTTGTTCAAAACTCACAAGGTTTTTGATTATAAGGTATTGTCAATATGATAAATTGTCAAAATGTGCTGTTTTTGTTGTACTGATGTATTTGCATTCTTGAATTTATTAATCTTAGACCCACTTTGCAGTACATGCATGCTGGCTCTCAGCTGGTATTTTATGTTAATTATTTTATCTCAAGTATTTGCGCTTATTTGCTTTGTTAAATTTTAAATCTTTGACAGTCAAATTCTGCCCTGTGAAGAAATTTAATATTCTATCAATTCTTAGAGTTGACTTTTACCTAAATTAGATTTAGATAACACTAACTCTTTATCATCCAACATTCCCAGCTAAATCAAATCATCTTAATTTTGCTGTCATTTGCAAAATAGTCATCAAGCAGAAGCACTGAAATAACAGGGGTTAAACCCTAAAAAGTCTACACTTCCTATGATGAGTCAACAAGTAGAATCCCACACGACCAATAAGACTTTATACAATTCCTTTCACGGACTCCATCAGGTTAAACTGAGCTGTCAAATTTGTGCAGAGCAACTTTAAGTGTGGGGTAAAGGAATACATGTCAATGAGAGACAAAATCAAGCATTAATTTAGCATGTGATTGAGAGGTGTTGAGAGCGGTCTTGAGAAATGCAGAGTTTAACTTTGTCAAGACTACAGAGCAGTTGCCATCTCTCTAATCTAAATGTGCGATGATTGTGGCAGGATCCTGCAGCTCCTTGTGCGTTATACGAAGGAAATCTCATCAGTCAGCTGTGCCACACACTGAGAGCACTGAGGGCTTGTGGCACTGAGGGCTTGCAGAAGTGAATATTAAGCAGACTTGTTTGAAATGTCAGAACAAATCCGAACTGTTTTAATTAAAAGTTCAACTGCAGCATCAGCATATGTATCATTACATTACTCATTGTGAAGCTAGAAATATAAATTTTCTTCTAATTTATATACTCTCATCCATCCAACGATTCATCCGCTCTGTCCAAAGACAAAGGTTTCATTTGTTGTCAGTGGACATTATATTCAGTTTACTTTAAAATGGTTCACTGGTTGGCATCTTTTTGTCCACTACAGAGAAATGGATTTTGGGAGCAAAGACAAGTTTTACACTTCTTTGAATGTCTTTTTTCTCTTTTTTCCTCATTCCAAATTGATTACTATGCCGGAGAAGCAAAAATCTGATTTGTTTTTTGTCTCTGATCCGACTGAATTGATTTCTTAAATGCTCGTCATGCTCACCGCTTGTATATCTGACAGTACTACTATTAGCAATAAATGCAAAGTGCAGAGAATGAGGAACAAATTCACTAGAGTTTGAAGATTCTATCTTTTTGAGACTGCAGTGCTCATAAAATAAAATTAAAAAAAAAATTGAAAGATCATTTTTTTCCTCGGTTCTCAGTTTTTTTTCTTTGTAGCATTTTTAATATTTTTTTGTTTTCAATTATGTAAAGTTTGGACACACCTTCTCATTCTCATTCACCTTCTCTGTTTTTATTTTTTATTTTTCCTACACTGTAAATTAATACTGAAGTCATCCAGATTATGAAGGAACACACAAGGAATCATGTAGTAAACTTAAAGGTGTTAAACAAACCAAAATATGTTTCTTCAAAGTATCCACCTTTTGCTTTGATGACGGAGATTTCAGGTTGATTCGTCGCTGTCAGGTTGGTTCATTCCTCTGTGCTCATTGCTGAATGATCTGAAACAGAGGACATCTATTCAAAGTGTATTTAAAAAAAATGCAATGGTTACATAGAGCTGAGATGACAGGTATATGCACTCTGGCTATTACATCGCACAGTGACACCTGCTTTTCCCTCTCCCACTCGTGGCTAGCACAGCACAGGTACGAGAGCTTCCAGCCTCTGTTTCTTTGCTGATACCAGTCAGAGCCACAGTGACTTCGGTGCGTCCAATGTGTAACGATGCGACCCAGTCAGGATCGCACTGTCACATTTCAAAAGCTGTTTGTTTGCTTTTATTAAAGCATAAAGATTTTCTTTGATTCTTGCTATGCTGCCATGTAGCTACAGCCAAGATAACTGCCATATCTAAGGTGTGCAGCACAGGAACAGCCCTACAGCCCTACAATTATAACTTACCAGTGTGACAATGCTGTGATCACATGAACATATGTTCCTAAATGTTGCTTAAGGTGATGTTTTTATTTCCTCCAGCTGCTAGCTAAGCCATGCATTGTTGACGTCATGAACCCAAGCTTTTCAAAATTATACAGACTTATGTGGATATTGAAAGGACTGTTTAAGGTACTGTATATTCAAGCGATTGGTCACAGTGTTGCTTAGTACTACATTTAAAATATGCATTTAAACAAATTTGTACCTATAAAAATATAAATTTATTTTATCATTATGCAACATCAGTTAGGAAAGTTTATTAGCCAGGTTAGTGAGTCTGAAGATGAGCACAGGACTTCCTTTCCTGAATCAGATGAATTGTATTTTGTGCCCAGTGAAAATGGGTATAATATGAGAAACTGTTTTGCTCGATGGGCCCGTCTCAGCTTTAAACCAGGAATGGTTTTCACCATTGTTCACTTCATGCTAACATGGCACAAGACTTTCCCCAAAGGCACTGAACTTTGCAAGCACAAGGTAAATGTGTTGAAAATTAGGTCAGAGATGGAGACTCAGTTTTACCAGAAATTTGCAACAGACATCGACAAATTGGCATCAGGTGGCATGGAACTGCTGATGTGGGGGGAAAACAGCCTCAGAGATGTATGAAAATGTCAGTTTTATACATTCTGTGTCAGACCTGCAGCTGTCCCAGCGTTATGTTGAAGAGATTCAGTCATATTCTTGGCATTGCTTACATTTGCCAATATTTGTACAGTCTGTGTCAAAAAAAACCCTACATAATTGCAAAAGAGCTGCTAATGCAACTTTACTGTTGCAATAAAGTGAAATATTCAGAGTGCTTTGCAATCTTCTAGAAAAACTTTCCAGACTAGATTGGACAAGTTAAGACAATACTCCCGCTCAATCAAGGACTAAATGTTCAATTGAATTTCCAGTACCAGGCAGGTAATTGAAAATGCAATAAAGTCAGTCCTGGCTGAGCCTGCTGGGTGTCTTGCTTTGAATCTTAATGCCTCTTTGCAAGTTCTGTCACGACTTCAAGCCTCTAACCATCTCTTCTAACTTCCTGAGATGTGGGTCAGACTCTACAGGCCATCTGGTTTGGTGCTGTCACACAAAATCTCAAAAGCTGCAGCTGCTGATGAGACATTCCTACTCATCTGAAGAAGTGCGCTTCCTAGGTTTGAAAGTGAAGTAGATCCAGTGTCAACATCCATTAGTGTGTTGGTAATTGAAACTGAGTGCTAATAGACCCTTGGGCAAATTGGAAATACACTTCAGCAGTTAAAAGTACAGAGAGGTAACACAGATAAGACGCTTTAGAGACACATGCTTGAACATCCAGATACGTACGTATAGTTCCACCTGAAAGACTTGAGTTATCAATTGTTTAAGTCAGCTTTTTAATATATTGATTTCATCATATTCTGCTGTTTTTTTGCTTGTTTTTTTTTAACCAGTGTCACCATCAGGTTAAAATCTGGCTTCCGCACAGCTCTTCTCTCGCTCTCCCCTGTTTGTAGTATTTTATCTTAACCTAATGATGATGCCTTTTAAAAATCTGTAACAATATATAACTGTATTTTTAATAGCAAACATTAATATCAATACATCAAAAATTTAACTGTGGGCAGCCTTGGACAATGCATGGCAGAGGATACTTGCTCTTTAATAGCAGGTCCCAGGAAAGAGTTGGAGCTGGTGCAGAGCTCCTATAGAGCTGCTTCCCACAATAGTACCACTGGGTGTACTAATTTGATCTGTTGAACAAACTACACAGTCTATGCTTGCTGGAAGGGACCAGGCCTCTAGCCAGGGAAGGGGACGGCTCAGGCAATGTATGAGAAAGCATAAATGTGGCAGATGGGTTAGGCTAAAAGGTGCAAGGCTAAAAACAGTCTAATGGGCTGAATCGCCCATCCACTCTGGTCTCCACTGTCTTCTCCCCGGGCAATAAATTAGGAGTTTAATGACTACGACATCTTTGTTTTTACAGAGACGTGACTCAGAGACAGAGTTCCTGACAGAACCGCATTCAGCATCAGAAGCCAACAGAAAAGTAGCGATATGTGCATTAATGATTATGTTGGCCATTTGTGAGTAGTTGAAATGCTGATGCAAGTTTCTGGTTTCTGTTCATCACTGCTGGAGTAGTGGATTCAAAGACTGCTATCATTTCCACAATGTATAATGATATAAAACTGCTAGCTTTATACACAATTACTTCCACAATGATTTATGTGTGCTTAAAATTGTGTTTTAAAACACAACTAGGAGCACATCGTAGCATAATAGCAAGCCCTTTAACCTTTACTATACTAAAATATATGTCATATAAAGAACTCTACATATCGCTCCTTGTAAAAGTAGGTCCTGAAATATCACAACTCCTAAGTTATTTGATACTGAAGCATTTTGCACCTGCAGCTATGTAAGCACATTGTGCTCCTTTTTTTTTTCTCTCTCTCAACACACTTTCACACTTATACGTGTGTGATAGCTGTTTGACTGGGGCGTGATATCTGTTTTTAACAGGCCTGAGTGTCTTTATTTAGCTGGAGAGGGAACCATTTGCTTCCATTTGTTCTCTAACACTTGCACAGATTTATCAACTTCATTTGTACCGTGCAAGTTTCTGTTTTACTGTAAATCTGATGTTAATTACCCGACTGAATCGATATTGTCAAATTGAGTAGTCCCCATAAGTACATAATACTACTTAACTTTCTTTCACTCATGCCTACTTCTAAGCTCCTTTAACCCAAAAATGTATATAAAAATATAAATATATAAAATATATAAAAAAATATATTAAAAAAAAAAGTGTCAAATTGTCCAGTACACACACATTTAGTATCAAGCGCTCAACAAATGTTTGTTTTCTCTGCAAACGGCCTTTGCAGTCATTTGCTTTTTCACTCACATTTACAATTCTCCATGTTTTTAAGGCACGACTTCATAAATGCGTCTTCAAACAAATGTTGCTCCAAGCTGAATGAGACAGAGGAAACCTCAGGAGTTCCAGCTGTCTGCTGTCAGCGCGCATACTGTCAGTGTGGCAACAATAAATATACAACGAAACTAAATTGTAATAAAAAAGAAAGAAAGTGACTTTAGGCTGTATTATTATCAGCACTATCAATTGTATTATAAGTATGTTAGAACATTACAATAACATGTTTCCTACTGGTAGCATGAATATTTATTGCACCATTTGTAAACAATGTACTCAGTTTAATGAAGTGAAATTATTCTCAGTGTTGCTTCTTGGTGTTTTGTTTCTAACTGAACCACTGAAACATGACTTGAATTAATCTTGAGTACTCGAGAAAGTAGCATCCCAAGGGTACCAGCTTGAAAACTGTGCACTTATTGTAATGTATTAAAAGGAAAACACATTTATTTTTCTCTTTGTGTGAATTTAACGAAGCACCACCATCCTAAAACCGAGTTGTCTCTTTATACCCTGCTCTCACATCCCAGTGGAATTCTGAGGTAATTATGATGATTTTAGTGTATCATCTCTTTTTAAATGCTTACTCGCATTGTCATCAATTATAGAGTGACCATAAAAACGTAATTTTTCTTTCACACAGAGAAAGATTCATTTAAAACCTAGCTTGGTAAACAAAGCGACCGTGGCAGACGTGTGCTAGATAAAATCATTATTATTCATTATATGCCAGATATTTAAAATGTGAAGTCAAGAAAAATAAATAAAGTTGTGGAAATCTAATGAATAATTTTTAACTTCTATATTATAGATAGATAGATAGATAGATAGATAGATAGATAGATAGATAGATAGATAGATAGATAGATAGATAGATAGA